>JASUAD010000006.1:56855741-57156352 GCA_037013555.1 Sextonia rubra | reverse complement strand
AAAAAAAAAAAGAAGGAATGAAAGTGGATGGTTTAGTTTTATTAGGTTTTTGGAAATTACAAAAAAATCCTTTGTTCATTTAGTAGGATTTTAGGTGGTCTAAATGGGTCATATTAAGTTGAGGCAGAAGGATAAGGTTCTTGGAATTAGGTTATTTACCCGATGTGCCCAAAAGTCTACAAATAAACAAAATCATGAAAAGGGCCACCTAAATTTCTAGAAATTGAAAACTACCTCTATTGTGCTCAAATGAGCTCGAATTTGACAAAACTTCACATACATGATCCTAATAGAAATTCGGACTTGCTTTGACTCTAAATGAATTTTATTAGCTATTATTCAATTTAATTAGTACTAATCACATGTTTAGGTCATAGGACTTTATAGTCCCGCATAAAAAATGAAGCATTTGGACAAGAGAATATAAAGAAGAGAAGAATGAAGGATACAATTAAGAGATATATATGAGATCTCCAGTCTCCTTTGAGTTGATTCACTGGTTGTAGATCTTCAGCTTTGCCTTGCCAATCATAAGCTCCTTTTGGATATTAATAGCTTGTTTGGCAAATTTTATCTGTTTGAAATTGATCTATGTAGAATAGATCTATATTATATAAATTTATTTGAAATAGATATTTTAAAAATAGACTGTTTGGTAAGACATATGTGAAACACATTACCTTGTCTAAGAGCATCCAAAGGCTCATGGTTTTTCACATATTCTGAAAATTTATGATGAGCTAAGACTTGGGATTAGGCATTATAGACATTTTTAGGTTTGCAAGAAGACGAACAATTTTGATATTGATTTTGAGGCCCACAGAAATCTAAATAGTAGCTCTAAGGGTCTGGACTTTTTTACAAATATCTCAGAATATTTAAACATCAAATGGCCAATATTTGAACTGAGAGTCATTTTTGAAATTTTAAACAGGATGGACGGTTTGGATCATCATTTAGAGTCTCAAACTAATTTAGAAAATAAGAAAAAAGGACTGCCAGAAAAATACTTGGGACACACATGATTTGAGTACATTTGAGGTTCATGGTTTTCATCAAATTATCAAAATCCATCATAAGGTAACACCTGAATAAAAACCACATAACCGTTCTTAGCATTCCTGACTTGATGAACAGTTGGGATCTTAAGTTTAGCGCCCACCGAGTCCGAAAATGTAGCTTTGATGGATAGGTCATTTTTGTAGATATATCAAAATTCATCATCATCCAATGGTTGAATTTTGATCCGTTAGCTGTGTCTCACATTTTAAAGAGGCTGAATGGCCTGGATCATCATTTAGTGGTCCATAATAATATAAAATCCTTAAAAGAGAGACTAACATAAAATAGAGTGACCCATTATTTAACTTGTTAAAATCTAATGGTTCACCATCTCTAGCAAATATCTCAAGATATGTAGTGAGTTAACACCTGAAACTTTAACCCATAGCTGTTTGTGCCTTTTCAAAAAGGATGAATGGTTCAAATATTGGTTATGTGTTAGGGGGGGGGGGGTGTTGTTGTTGTGTGTGGTCAGATTTCACAAATGTAAATCAAATGATTTAAAATCTTCCATAAATATCTAAGAATTGATGATCATCCAATGGATGGCATTTGATCTTGTGGCTGTGATTGAGCTTAAAAAGACATGTAATGGTTTGGACATGAGTTAGGGTCCCATAAGGGGAAGAAAAATGAGAAAAAGGGACAAGGCAAAAAAGGACGTCACAAACAGTGTTGTAGGGACTCTTTCCGCTTCAGACATCCATGTCTGATTCAAATATACACTTTTTTGTGACTTTTTGGAACAGAGGCTTTTTTGTCTCAAGACCATGCCAAATTGACACTCAAATGATGTTTACCAGGCACTCTGAATGCTATTTCAAACTGTTTTAAGACAAATAGAGCCTAAATTAGATTTGCCAAGCACGCACAAAGCCATTGCTTAAAATTGCTTGGAATTCAATACTCATCTAACGGACCAGTATATACAGAGTAGATACCACAAAGAACATTTGCATTTTTTGATTAATATACTCCATCCTCCGCAAGTGCGAGTTGCCTAAATAGGCCAGCACACTATAAAACTCGAAGCGCCAAAACTCAGGTCGAGTTGGATTACAATCAGATATTAAAAATGATCCACAACCATATAAGAAAGGCAGATTAAGAATAAGATGATTAAAGATTACATAAATGATCACAAGACTGCCTTGACCGCTTTTTACCCAAAAAAAAGAAAAGGAAAGTGGGGCTTTCTTTGGTTGATGCATCCATGATCCCATGTTTAGACATTGAACCAAATTTCATATTTTTAGGAGCGATGTATTACATATGATGGATCTGTTAGATCTGGATCTGACCAAGCACACACCACAAAGAGGAAAAAACAATCAAACAATCACACACAAGGAAGACACGAGGATTTACGTGGTTCGGCAAGATTGCCTACATCCACGGGCACAAGATTTCACTATTTAGAAATCTCTCTCTCACCCCCTTACAATGCTCTCAATGTCCCCTTCCCTGGCTGTGTTCTTCTCTTTTGCCCTCTCCTTGCCCTCTTGGTTGCCCCTCTTGCCCTAGAACAAGAAACCACAAAAAGAGTACATATATATGGTGTTAACCCTAGTCAACTGGGCCCTCCACTCAGGCCCAATAAGGACCTTTTGAGCCAAACCCAACAATCTCCACCTTGGCGAAAAATGTCCGACCCTTTGAAGAATTGTTGAAGTGTTTGGAACACATACCTTGTGGGAATACAATCCCACCATGACTGCACCGAAGGGAGATGAGGTGTACCTTCACTCTTTAACAAGAGGAGAGATTGAGCAAGTCCAAGCAATGCTTGAACTTCTCTGTAGTCACTGGCTTGGTAAGCATGTCAGCTGGATTATCATCTGTGTGAATCTTCTGAATGGAGATCTCACCTGTAGCAATCCAATCTCGAATTCTGTGATAGGTAACAGCTATGTGTTTTGTCCTTGCATGATATACCTGATTCTTTGATAGGCATATTGCACTCTGACTGTCACAGTGTAACAAGATTGATTTCTGTTTGATACCCATGTCATTTACCAAACCTCTCATCCATATTGCTTCCTTAGAAGCCTCTGAAGCTGCCATGTACTCTGCCTCTGTAGTGGACAATGCAGTTGTAGACTGAAGCACCGATCCTCAACTTATCGGTCCTCAAACTATACAACACATGGCCGAGACTTTTACTCAAAGTCCAATAATAAGTCCACATGAGGGTAGGTCATGGGTCCCACGAACCTAGCTTAAAGTCCCTAAGAATCCCTTTCCATAAAGGAAATTCCTAGTTGTCTCTCGGCTAGCCAAAGTTAGATACCTCGGCAAGCTTCTCGACTTACCGAAGAATAATAGTTGTAATTTAATTACCTAATCTTTGCAGACAGTGAGTTGGGTAAAATCCAGGGGGACCTCCTTGGCGAGCTCTTGGCTCGCCAAAGAGCAAGGGTGGAAAAATATAAAATTGGATCCCTGGGCTCTTTGGAGACAGAGTTGCTTGGCTAGTGGAGGCCTCACCAAAGCACAAAATCCTGCGCATTGTCGACTACTTGAGAAGCTACAGAACCTTCAGAAATGGGTTCAATTTCCGTTCAGAAACAGGGGTACTTCATCCCCTTCCCAATCCAAACCTGTACAAACATTACAATGGACCTAGCCGCTCCATTTGGCATGCAAGCCATTCGTTTAAACCTCCTCTAATCCATCCATTCATCATTCATTCCCTCCACAACCTAATTCTAGAAATTTCATTCCATTTTTACAACAAATGAGCAAAATGAAGGTCAATGGACAATAGTGAATGCTAGAATCAAGTAAACAATGCATATCATCAATAGATTAATGTGTTTCTACTTGCTTTTGATGAAGAGATGCAAAATGGATTATGACCCAGCTCACTGCAGAACCTAGGAAGCTCAAAACGAAGCAAAACCAAACCCCAAGTACAAAGAGCCTACAAAAGGAAAAAGGAGAGGCTTAAGAGGCTTGTTAAACACCCATCTAGGCTAAGCACTCCATTGACCGAACTAATGGGTTGGGTAGAGCTTACATTGGGTTGGCTGAATGGAGAGGAAGCTTGAGAAAGATGTTGCTAGACTGGTGGTAGCGAGAGGAAGAAGAAGAAGTTGGAAAATGGGGTCTAGGGGTGGCTCTGGTGCTCCCGTTGCAGTGAGAGGAAGCGAGGGAGAAAGAGTGAAATGCAAGAGAACAGAGGAGACAAAAAAAAAAAAAGAAGGAATGAAAGTGGATGGTTTAGTTTTATTAGGTTTTTGGAAATTACAAAAAAAATCCTTTGTTCATTTAGTAGGATTTTAGGTGGTCTAAATGGGTCATATTAAGTTGAGGCAGATGGATAAGGTTCTTGGAATTAGGTTATTTACCCGATGTGCCCAAAAGTCTACAAATAAACAAAATCATGAAAAGGGCCACCTAAATTTCTAGAAATTGAAAACTACCTCTATTGTGCTCAAATGAGCTCGAAATTTGACAAAACTTCACATACATGATCCTAATAGAAATTCGGACTTGCTTTGACTCTAAATGAATTTTATTAGCTATTATTCAATTTAATTAGTACTAATCACATGTTTAGGTCATAGGACTTTATAGTCCCGCATAAAAAATGAAGCATTTGGGACAAGAGAATATAAAGAAGAGAAGAATGAAGGATACAATTAAGAGAATATATATGAGATCTCCAGTCTCCTTTGAGTTGATTCACTGGTTGTAGATCTTCAGCTTTGCCTTGCCAATCATAAGCTCCTTTTGGATATTAATAGCTTGTTTGGCAAATTTTATCTGTTTGAAATTGATCTATGTAGAATAGATCTATATTATATAAATTTATTTGAAATAGATATTTTAAAAATAGACTGTTTGGTAAGACATATGTGAAACACATTACCTTGTCTAAGAGCATCCAAAGGCTCATGGTTTTTCACATATTCTGAAAATTTATGATGAGCTAAGACTTGGGATTAGGCATTATAGACATTTTTAGTTTTGCAAGAAGACGAACAATTTTGATATTGATTTTGAGGCCCACAGAAATCTAAATAGTAGCTCTAAGGGTCTGGACTTTTTTACAAATATCTCAGAATATTTAAACATCAAATGGCCAATATTTGAACTGAGAGTCATTTTTGAAATTTTAAACAGGATGGACGGTTTGGATCATCATTTAGAGTCTCAAACTAATTTAGAAAATAAGAAAAAAGGACTGCCAGAAAAATACTTGGGACACACATGATTTGAGTACATTTGAGGTTCATGGTTTTCATCAAATTATCAAAATCCATCATAAGGTAACACCTGAATAAAAACCACATAACCGTTCTTAGCATTCCTGACTTGATGAACAGTTGGGATCTTAAGTTTAGCGCCCACCGAGTCCGAAAATGTAGCTTTGATGGATAGGTCATTTTTGTAGATATATCAAAATTCATCATCATCCAATGGTTGAATTTTGATCCGTTAGCTGTGTCTCACATTTTAAAGAGGCTGAATGGCCTGGATCATCATTTAGTGGTCCATAATAATATAAAATCCTTAAAAGAGAGACTAACATAAAATAGAGTGACCCATTATTTAACTTGTTAAAATCTAATGGTTCACCATCTCTAGCAAATATCTCAAGATATGTAGTGAGTTAACACCTGAAACTTTAACCCATAGCTGTTTGTGCCTTTTCAAAAAGGATGAATGGTTCAAATATTGGTTATGTGTTAGGGGGGGGGGGGGGGTGTTGTTGTGTGTGTGGTCAGATTTCACAAATGTAAATCAAATGATTTAAAATCTTCCATAAATATCTAAGAATTGATGATCATCCAATGGATGGCATTTGATCTTGTGGCTGTGATTGAGCTTAAAAAGACATGTAATGGTTTGGACATGAGTTAGGGTCCCATAAGGGGAAGAAAAATGAGAAAAAGGGACAAGGCAAAAAAGGACGTCACAAACAGTGTTGTAGGGACTCTTTCCGCTTCAGACATCCATGTCTGATTCAAATATACACTTTTTTGTGACTTTTTGGAACAGAGGCTTTTTTGTCTCAAGACCATGCCAAATTGACACTCAAATGATGTTTACCAGGCACTCTGAATGCTATTTCAAACTGTTTTAAGACAAATAGAGCCTAAATTAGATTTGCCAAGCACGCACAAAGCCATTGCTTAAAATTGCTTGGAATTCAATACTCATCTAACGGACCAGTATATACAGAGTAGATACCACAAAGAACATTTGCATTTTTTGATTAATATACTCCATCCTCCCGCAAGTGCGAGTTGCCTAAATAGGCCAGCACACTATAAAACTCGAAGCGCCAAAACTCAGGTCGAGTTGGATTACAATCAGATATTAAAAATGATCCACAACCATATAAGAAAGGCAGATTAAGAATAAGATGATTAAAGATTACATAAATGATCACAAGACTGCCTTGACCGCTTTTTACCCAAAAAAAAGAAAAGGAAAGTGGGGCTTTCTTTGGTTGATGCATCCATGATCCCATGTTTAGACATTGAACCAAATTTCATATTTTTAGGAGCGATGTATTACATATGATGGATCTGTTAGATCTGGATCTGACCAAGCACACACCACAAAGAGGAAAAACAATCAAACAATCACACACAAGGAAGACACGAGGATTTACGTGGTTCGGCAAGATTGCCTACATCCACGGGCACAAGATTTCACTATTTAGAAATCTCTCTCTCACCCCCTTACAATGCTCTCAATGTCCCCTTCCCTGGCTGTGTTCTTCTCTTTTGCCCTCTCCTTGCCCTCTTGGTTGCCCCTCTTGCCCTAGAACAAGAAACCACAAAAAGAGTACATATATATGGTGTTAACCCTAGTCAACTGGGCCCTCCACTCAGGCCCAATAAGGACCTTTTGAGCCAAACCCAACAATCTCCACCTTGGCGAAAAATGTCCGACCCTTTGAAGAATTGTTGAAGTGTTTGGAACACATACCTTGTGGGAATACAATCCCACCATGACTGCACCGAAGGGAGATGAGGTGTACCTTCACTCTTTAACAAGAGGAGAGATTGAGCAAGTCCAAGCAATGCTTGAACTTCTCTGTAGTCACTGGCTTGGTAAGCATGTCAGCTGGATTATCATCTGTGTGAATCTTCTGAATGGAGATCTCACCTGTAGCAATCCAATCTCGAATTCTGTGATAGGTAACAGCTATGTGTTTTGTCCTTGCATGATATACCTGATTCTTTGATAGGCATATTGCACTCTGACTGTCACAGTGTAACAAGATTGATTTCTGTTTGATACCCATGTCATTTACCAAACCTCTCATCCATATTGCTTCCTTAGAAGCCTCTGAAGCTGCCATGTACTCTGCCTCTGTAGTGGACAATGCAGTTGTAGACTGAAGCACCGATCCTCAACTTATCGGTCCTCAAACTATACAACACATGGCCGAGACTTTTACTCAAAGTCCAATAATAAGTCCACATGAGGGTAGGTCATGGGTCCCACGAACCTAGCTTAAAGTCCCTAAGAATCCCTTTCCATAAAGGAAATTCCTAGTTGTCTCTCGGCTAGCCAAAGTTAGATACCTCGGCAAGCTTCTCGACTTACCGAAGAATAATAGTTGTAATTTAATTACCTAATCTTTGCAGACAGTGAGTTGGGTAAAATCCAGGGGGACCTCCTTGGCGAGCTCTTGGCTCGCCAAAGAGCAAGGGTGGAAAAATATAAAATTGGATCCCTGGGCTCTTTGGAGACAGAGTTGCTTGGCTAGTGGAGGCCTCACCAAAGCACAAAATCCTGCGCATTGTCGACTACTTGAGAAGCTACAGAACCTTCAGAAATGGGTTCAATTTCCGTTCAGAAACAGGGGTACTTCATCCCCTTCCCAATCCAAACCTGTACAAACATTACAATGGACCTAGCCGCTCCATTTGGCATGCAAGCCATTCGTTTAAACCTCCTCTAATCCATCCATTCATCATTCATTCCCTCCACAACCTAATTCTAGAAATTTCATTCCATTTTTACAACAAATGAGCAAAATGAAGGTCAATGGACAATAGTGAATGCTAGAATCAAGTAAACAATGCATATCATCAATAGATTAATGTGTTTCTACTTGCTTTTGATGAAGAGATGCAAAATGGATTATGACCCAGCTCACTGCAGAACCTAGGAAGCTCAAAACGAAGCAAAACCAAACCCCAAGTACAAAGAGCCTACAAAAGGAAAAAGGAGAGGCTTAAGAGGCTTGTTAAACACCCATCTAGGCTAAGCACTCCATTGACCGAACTAATGGGTTGGGTAGAGCTTACATTGGGTTGGCTGAATGGAGAGGAAGCTTGAGAAAGATGTTGCTAGACTGGTGGTAGCGAGAGGAAGAAGAAGAAGTTGGAAAATGGGGTCTAGGGGTGGCTCTGGTGCTCCCGTTGCAGTGAGAGGAAGCGAGGGAGAAAGAGTGAAATGCAAGAGAACAGAGGAGACAAAAAAAAAAAAAGAAGGAATGAAAGTGGATGGTTTAGTTTTATTAGGTTTTTGGAAATTACAAAAAAAATCCTTTGTTCATTTAGTAGGATTTTAGGTGGTCTAAATGGGTCATATTAAGTTGAGGCAGAAGGATAAGGTTCTTGGAATTAGGTTATTTACCCGATGTGCCCAAAAGTCTACAAATAAACAAAATCATGAAAAGGGCCACCTAAATTTCTAGAAATTGAAAACTACCTCTATTGTGCTCAAATGAGCTCGAAATTTGACAAAACTTCACATACATGATCCTAATAGAAATTCGGACTTGCTTTGACTCTAAATGAATTTTATTAGCTATTATTCAATTTAATTAGTACTAATCACATGTTTAGGTCATAGGACTTTATAGTCCCGCATAAAAAATGAAGCATTTGGGACAAGAGAATATAAAGAAGAGAAGAATGAAGGATACAATTAAGAGAATATATATGAGATCTCCAGTCTCCTTTGAGTTGATTCACTGGTTGTAGATCTTCAGCTTTGCCTTGCCAATCATAAGCTCCTTTTGGATATTAATAGCTTGTTTGGCAAATTTTATCTGTTTGAAATTGATCTATGTAGAATAGATCTATATTATATAAATTTATTTGAAATAGATATTTTAAAAATAGACTGTTTGGTAAGACATATGTGAAACACATTACCTTGTCTAAGAGCATCCAAAGGCTCATGGTTTTTCACATATTCTGAAAATTTATGATGAGCTAAGACTTGGGATTAGGCATTATAGACATTTTTAGGTTTGCAAGAAGACGAACAATTTTGATATTGATTTTGAGGCCCACAGAAATCTAAATAGTAGCTCTAAGGGTCTGGACTTTTTTACAAATATCTCAGAATATTTAAACATCAAATGGCCAATATTTGAACTGAGAGTCATTTTTGAAATTTTAAACAGGATGGACGGTTTGGATCATCATTTAGAGTCTCAAACTAATTTAGAAAATAAGAAAAAAGGACTGCCAGAAAAATACTTGGGACACACATGATTTGAGTACATTTGAGGTTCATGGTTTTCATCAAATTATCAAAATCCATCATAAGGTAACACCTGAATAAAAACCACATAACCGTTCTTAGCATTCCTGACTTGATGAACAGTTGGGATCTTAAGTTTAGCGCCCACCGAGTCCGAAAATGTAGCTTTGATGGATAGGTCATTTTTGTAGATATATCAAAATTCATCATCATCCAATGGTTGAATTTTGATCCGTTAGCTGTGTCTCACATTTTAAAGAGGCTGAATGGCCTGGATCATCATTTAGTGGTCCATAATAATATAAAATCCTTAAAAGAGAGACTAACATAAAATAGAGTGACCCATTATTTAACTTGTTAAAATCTAATGGTTCACCATCTCTAGCAAATATCTCAAGATATGTAGTGAGTTAACACCTGAAACTTTAACCCATAGCTGTTTGTGCCTTTTCAAAAAGGATGAATGGTTCAAATATTGGTTATGTGTTAGGGGGGGGGGGGGGTGTTGTTGTGTGTGTGGTCAGATTTCACAAATGTAAATCAAATGATTTAAAATCTTCCATAAATATCTAAGAATTGATGATCATCCAATGGATGGCATTTGATCTTGTGGCTGTGATTGAGCTTAAAAAGACATGTAATGGTTTGGACATGAGTTAGGGTCCCATAAGGGGAAGAAAAATGAGAAAAAGGGACAAGGCAAAAAAGGACGTCACAAACAGTGTTGTAGGGACTCTTTCCGCTTCAGACATCCATGTCTGATTCAAATATACACTTTTTTGTGACTTTTTGGAACAGAGGCTTTTTTGTCTCAAGACCATGCCAAATTGACACTCAAATGATGTTTACCAGGCACTCTGAATGCTATTTCAAACTGTTTTAAGACAAATAGAGCCTAAATTAGATTTGCCAAGCACGCACAAAGCCATTGCTTAAAATTGCTTGGAATTCAATACTCATCTAACGGACCAGTATATACAGAGTAGATACCACAAAGAACATTTGCATTTTTTGATTAATATACTCCATCCTCCCGCAAGTGCGAGTTGCCTAAATAGGCCAGCACACTATAAAACTCGAAGCGCCAAAACTCAGGTCGAGTTGGATTACAATCAGATATTAAAAATGATCCACAACCATATAAGAAAGGCAGATTAAGAATAAGATGATTAAAGATTACATAAATGATCACAAGACTGCCTTGACCGCTTTTTACCCAAAAAAAAGAAAAGGAAAGTGGGGCTTTCTTTGGTTGATGCATCCATGATCCCATGTTTAGACATTGAACCAAATTTCATATTTTTAGGAGCGATGTATTACATATGATGGATCTGTTAGATCTGGATCTGACCAAGCACACACCACAAAGAGGAAAAACAATCAAACAATCACACACAAGGAAGACACGAGGATTTACGTGGTTCGGCAAGATTGCCTACATCCACGGGCACAAGATTTCACTATTTAGAAATCTCTCTCTCACCCCCTTACAATGCTCTCAATGTCCCCTTCCCTGGCTGTGTTCTTCTCTTTTGCCCTCTCCTTGCCCTCTTGGTTGCCCCTCTTGCCCTAGAACAAGAAACCACAAAAAGAGTACATATATATGGTGTTAACCCTAGTCAACTGGGCCCTCCACTCAGGCCCAATAAGGACCTTTTGAGCCAAACCCAACAATCTCCACCTTGGCGAAAAATGTCCGACCCTTTGAAGAATTGTTGAAGTGTTTGGAACACATACCTTGTGGGAATACAATCCCACCATGACTGCACCGAAGGGAGATGAGGTGTACCTTCACTCTTTAACAAGAGGAGAGATTGAGCAAGTCCAAGCAATGCTTGAACTTCTCTGTAGTCACTGGCTTGGTAAGCATGTCAGCTGGATTATCATCTGTGTGAATCTTCTGAATGGAGATCTCACCTGTAGCAATCCAATCTCGAATTCTGTGATAGGTAACAGCTATGTGTTTTGTCCTTGCATGATATACCTGATTCTTTGATAGGCATATTGCACTCTGACTGTCACAGTGTAACAAGATTGATTTCTGTTTGATACCCATGTCATTTACCAAACCTCTCATCCATATTGCTTCCTTAGAAGCCTCTGAAGCTGCCATGTACTCTGCCTCTGTAGTGGACAATGCAGTTGTAGACTGAAGCACCGATCCTCAACTTATCGGTCCTCAAACTATACAACACATGGCCGAGACTTTTACTCAAAGTCCAATAATAAGTCCACATGAGGGTAGGTCATGGGTCCCACGAACCTAGCTTAAAGTCCCTAAGAATCCCTTTCCATAAAGGAAATTCCTAGTTGTCTCTCGGCTAGCCAAAGTTAGATACCTCGGCAAGCTTCTCGACTTACCGAAGAATAATAGTTGTAATTTAATTACCTAATCTTTGCAGACAGTGAGTTGGGTAAAATCCAGGGGGACCTCCTTGGCGAGCTCTTGGCTCGCCAAAGAGCAAGGGTGGAAAAATATAAAATTGGATCCCTGGGCTCTTTGGAGACAGAGTTGCTTGGCTAGTGGAGGCCTCACCAAAGCACAAAATCCTGCGCATTGTCGACTACTTGAGAAGCTACAGAACCTTCAGAAATGGGTTCAATTTCCGTTCAGAAACAGGGGTACTTCATCCCCTTCCCAATCCAAACCTGTACAAACATTACAATGGACCTAGCCGCTCCATTTGGCATGCAAGCCATTCGTTTAAACCTCCTCTAATCCATCCATTCATCATTCATTCCCTCCACAACCTAATTCTAGAAATTTCATTCCATTTTTACAACAAATGAGCAAAATGAAGGTCAATGGACAATAGTGAATGCTAGAATCAAGTAAACAATGCATATCATCAATAGATTAATGTGTTTCTACTTGCTTTTGATGAAGAGATGCAAAATGGATTATGACCCAGCTCACTGCAGAACCTAGGAAGCTCAAAACGAAGCAAAACCAAACCCCAAGTACAAAGAGCCTACAAAAGGAAAAAGGAGAGGCTTAAGAGGCTTGTTAAACACCCATCTAGGCTAAGCACTCCATTGACCGAACTAATGGGTTGGGTAGAGCTTACATTGGGTTGGCTGAATGGAGAGGAAGCTTGAGAAAGATGTTGCTAGACTGGTGGTAGCGAGAGGAAGAAGAAGAAGTTGGAAAATGGGGTCTAGGGGTGGCTCTGGTGCTCCCGTTGCAGTGAGAGGAAGCGAGGGAGAAAGAGTGAAATGCAAGAGAACAGAGGAGACAAAAAAAAAAAAAGAAGGAATGAAAGTGGATGGTTTAGTTTTATTAGGTTTTTGGAAATTACAAAAAAAATCCTTTGTTCATTTAGTAGGATTTTAGGTGGTCTAAATGGGTCATATTAAGTTGAGGCAGAAGGATAAGGTTCTTGGAATTAGGTTATTTACCCGATGTGCCCAAAAGTCTACAAATAAACAAAATCATGAAAAGGGCCACCTAAATTTCTAGAAATTGAAAACTACCTCTATTGTGCTCAAATGAGCTCGAAATTTGACAAAACTTCACATACATGATCCTAATAGAAATTCGGACTTGCTTTGACTCTAAATGAATTTTATTAGCTATTATTCAATTTAATTAGTACTAATCACATGTTTAGGTCATAGGACTTTATAGTCCCGCATAAAAAATGAAGCATTTGGGACAAGAGAATATAAAGAAGAGAAGAATGAAGGATACAATTAAGAGAATATATATGAGATCTCCAGTCTCCTTTGAGTTGATTCACTGGTTGTAGATCTTCAGCTTTGCCTTGCCAATCATAAGCTCCTTTTGGATATTAATAGCTTGTTTGGCAAATTTTATCTGTTTGAAATTGATCTATGTAGAATAGATCTATATTATATAAATTTATTTGAAATAGATATTTTAAAAATAGACTGTTTGGTAAGACATATGTGAAACACATTACCTTGTCTAAGAGCATCCAAAGGCTCATGGTTTTTCACATATTCTGAAAATTTATGATGAGCTAAGACTTGGGATTAGGCATTATAGACATTTTTAGGTTTGCAAGAAGACGAACAATTTTGATATTGATTTTGAGGCCCACAGAAATCTAAATAGTAGCTCTAAGGGTCTGGACTTTTTTACAAATATCTCAGAATATTTAAACATCAAATGGCCAATATTTGAACTGAGAGTCATTTTTGAAATTTTAAACAGGATGGACGGTTTGGATCATCATTTAGAGTCTCAAACTAATTTAGAAAATAAGAAAAAAGGACTGCCAGAAAAATACTTGGGACACACATGATTTGAGTACATTTGAGGTTCATGGTTTTCATCAAATTATCAAAATCCATCATAAGGTAACACCTGAATAAAAACCACATAACCGTTCTTAGCATTCCTGACTTGATGAACAGTTGGGATCTTAAGTTTAGCGCCCACCGAGTCCGAAAATGTAGCTTTGATGGATAGGTCATTTTTGTAGATATATCAAAATTCATCATCATCCAATGGTTGAATTTTGATCCGTTAGCTGTGTCTCACATTTTAAAGAGGCTGAATGGCCTGGATCATCATTTAGTGGTCCATAATAATATAAAATCCTTAAAAGAGAGACTAACATAAAATAGAGTGACCCATTATTTAACTTGTTAAAATCTAATGGTTCACCATCTCTAGCAAATATCTCAAGATATGTAGTGAGTTAACACCTGAAACTTTAACCCATAGCTGTTTGTGCCTTTTCAAAAAGGATGAATGGTTCAAATATTGGTTATGTGTTAGGGGGGGGGGGGGGGTGTTGTTGTGTGTGTGGTCAGATTTCACAAATGTAAATCAAATGATTTAAAATCTTCCATAAATATCTAAGAATTGATGATCATCCAATGGATGGCATTTGATCTTGTGGCTGTGATTGAGCTTAAAAAGACATGTAATGGTTTGGACATGAGTTAGGGTCCCATAAGGGGAAGAAAAATGAGAAAAAGGGACAAGGCAAAAAAGGACGTCACAAACAGTGTTGTAGGGACTCTTTCCGCTTCAGACATCCATGTCTGATTCAAATATACACTTTTTTGTGACTTTTTGGAACAGAGGCTTTTTTGTCTCAAGACCATGCCAAATTGACACTCAAATGATGTTTACCAGGCACTCTGAATGCTATTTCAAACTGTTTTAAGACAAATAGAGCCTAAATTAGATTTGCCAAGCACGCACAAAGCCATTGCTTAAAATTGCTTGGAATTCAATACTCATCTAACGGACCAGTATATACAGAGTAGATACCACAAAGAACATTTGCATTTTTTGATTAATATACTCCATCCTCCCGCAAGTGCGAGTTGCCTAAATAGGCCAGCACACTATAAAACTCGAAGCGCCAAAACTCAGGTCGAGTTGGATTACAATCAGATATTAAAAATGATCCACAACCATATAAGAAAGGCAGATTAAGAATAAGATGATTAAAGATTACATAAATGATCACAAGACTGCCTTGACCGCTTTTTACCCAAAAAAAAGAAAAGGAAAGTGGGGCTTTCTTTGGTTGATGCATCCATGATCCCATGTTTAGACATTGAACCAAATTTCATATTTTTAGGAGCGATGTATTACATATGATGGATCTGTTAGATCTGGATCTGACCAAGCACACACCACAAAGAGGAAAAACAATCAAACAATCACACACAAGGAAGACACGAGGATTTACGTGGTTCGGCAAGATTGCCTACATCCACGGGCACAAGATTTCACTATTTAGAAATCTCTCTCTCACCCCCTTACAATGCTCTCAATGTCCCCTTCCCTGGCTGTGTTCTTCTCTTTTGCCCTCTCCTTGCCCTCTTGGTTGCCCCTCTTGCCCTAGAACAAGAAACCACAAAAAGAGTACATATATATGGTGTTAACCCTAGTCAACTGGGCCCTCCACTCAGGCCCAATAAGGACCTTTTGAGCCAAACCCAACAATCTCCACCTTGGCGAAAAATGTCCGACCCTTTGAAGAATTGTTGAAGTGTTTGGAACACATACCTTGTGGGAATACAATCCCACCATGACTGCACCGAAGGGAGATGAGGTGTACCTTCACTCTTTAACAAGAGGAGAGATTGAGCAAGTCCAAGCAATGCTTGAACTTCTCTGTAGTCACTGGCTTGGTAAGCATGTCAGCTGGATTATCATCTGTGTGAATCTTCTGAATGGAGATCTCACCTGTAGCAATCCAATCTCGAATTCTGTGATAGGTAACAGCTATGTGTTTTGTCCTTGCATGATATACCTGATTCTTTGATAGGCATATTGCACTCTGACTGTCACAGTGTAACAAGATTGATTTCTGTTTGATACCCATGTCATTTACCAAACCTCTCATCCATATTGCTTCCTTAGAAGCCTCTGAAGCTGCCATGTACTCTGCCTCTGTAGTGGACAATGCAGTTGTAGACTGAAGCACCGATCCTCAACTTATCGGTCCTCAAACTATACAACACATGGCCGAGACTTTTACTCAAAGTCCAATAATAAGTCCACATGAGGGTAGGTCATGGGTCCCACGAACCTAGCTTAAAGTCCCTAAGAATCCCTTTCCATAAAGGAAATTCCTAGTTGTCTCTCGGCTAGCCAAAGTTAGATACCTCGGCAAGCTTCTCGACTTACCGAAGAATAATAGTTGTAATTTAATTACCTAATCTTTGCAGACAGTGAGTTGGGTAAAATCCAGGGGGACCTCCTTGGCGAGCTCTTGGCTCGCCAAAGAGCAAGGGTGGAAAAATATAAAATTGGATCCCTGGGCTCTTTGGAGACAGAGTTGCTTGGCTAGTGGAGGCCTCACCAAAGCACAAAATCCTGCGCATTGTCGACTACTTGAGAAGCTACAGAACCTTCAGAAATGGGTTCAATTTCCGTTCAGAAACAGGGGTACTTCATCCCCTTCCCAATCCAAACCTGTACAAACATTACAATGGACCTAGCCGCTCCATTTGGCATGCAAGCCATTCGTTTAAACCTCCTCTAATCCATCCATTCATCATTCATTCCCTCCACAACCTAATTCTAGAAATTTCATTCCATTTTTACAACAAATGAGCAAAATGAAGGTCAATGGACAATAGTGAATGCTAGAATCAAGTAAACAATGCATATCATCAATAGATTAATGTGTTTCTACTTGCTTTTGATGAAGAGATGCAAAATGGATTATGACCCAGCTCACTGCAGAACCTAGGAAGCTCAAAACGAAGCAAAACCAAACCCCAAGTACAAAGAGCCTACAAAAGGAAAAAGGAGAGGCTTAAGAGGCTTGTTAAACACCCATCTAGGCTAAGCACTCCATTGACCGAACTAATGGGTTGGGTAGAGCTTACATTGGGTTGGCTGAATGGAGAGGAAGCTTGAGAAAGATGTTGCTAGACTGGTGGTAGCGAGAGGAAGAAGAAGAAGTTGGAAAATGGGGTCTAGGGGTGGCTCTGGTGCTCCCGTTGCAGTGAGAGGAAGCGAGGGAGAAAGAGTGAAATGCAAGAGAACAGAGGAGACAAAAAAAAAAAAAGAAGGAATGAAAGTGGATGGTTTAGTTTTATTAGGTTTTTGGAAATTACAAAAAAAATCCTTTGTTCATTTAGTAGGATTTTAGGTGGTCTAAATGGGTCATATTAAGTTGAGGCAGAAGGATAAGGTTCTTGGAATTAGGTTATTTACCCGATGTGCCCAAAAGTCTACAAATAAACAAAATCATGAAAAGGGCCACCTAAATTTCTAGAAATTGAAAACTACCTCTATTGTGCTCAAATGAGCTCGAAATTTGACAAAACTTCACATACATGATCCTAATAGAAATTCGGACTTGCTTTGACTCTAAATGAATTTTATTAGCTATTATTCAATTTAATTAGTACTAATCACATGTTTAGGTCATAGGACTTTATAGTCCCGCATAAAAAATGAAGCATTTGGGACAAGAGAATATAAAGAAGAGAAGAATGAAGGATACAATTAAGAGAATATATATGAGATCTCCAGTCTCCTTTGAGTTGATTCACTGGTTGTAGATCTTCAGCTTTGCCTTGCCAATCATAAGCTCCTTTTGGATATTAATAGCTTGTTTGGCAAATTTTATCTGTTTGAAATTGATCTATGTAGAATAGATCTATATTATATAAATTTATTTGAAATAGATATTTTAAAAATAGACTGTTTGGTAAGACATATGTGAAACACATTACCTTGTCTAAGAGCATCCAAAGGCTCATGGTTTTTCACATATTCTGAAAATTTATGATGAGCTAAGACTTGGGATTAGGCATTATAGACATTTTTAGGTTTGCAAGAAGACGAACAATTTTGATATTGATTTTGAGGCCCACAGAAATCTAAATAGTAGCTCTAAGGGTCTGGACTTTTTTACAAATATCTCAGAATATTTAAACATCAAATGGCCAATATTTGAACTGAGAGTCATTTTTGAAATTTTAAACAGGATGGACGGTTTGGATCATCATTTAGAGTCTCAAACTAATTTAGAAAATAAGAAAAAAGGACTGCCAGAAAAATACTTGGGACACACATGATTTGAGTACATTTGAGGTTCATGGTTTTCATCAAATTATCAAAATCCATCATAAGGTAACACCTGAATAAAAACCACATAACCGTTCTTAGCATTCCTGACTTGATGAACAGTTGGGATCTTAAGTTTAGCGCCCACCGAGTCCGAAAATGTAGCTTTGATGGATAGGTCATTTTTGTAGATATATCAAAATTCATCATCATCCAATGGTTGAATTTTGATCCGTTAGCTGTGTCTCACATTTTAAAGAGGCTGAATGGCCTGGATCATCATTTAGTGGTCCATAATAATATAAAATCCTTAAAAGAGAGACTAACATAAAATAGAGTGACCCATTATTTAACTTGTTAAAATCTAATGGTTCACCATCTCTAGCAAATATCTCAAGATATGTAGTGAGTTAACACCTGAAACTTTAACCCATAGCTGTTTGTGCCTTTTCAAAAAGGATGAATGGTTCAAATATTGGTTATGTGTTAGGGGGGGGGGGGGGGGGTGTTGTTGTGTGTGTGGTCAGATTTCACAAATGTAAATCAAATGATTTAAAATCTTCCATAAATATCTAAGAATTGATGATCATCCAATGGATGGCATTTGATCTTGTGGCTGTGATTGAGCTTAAAAAGACATGTAATGGTTTGGACATGAGTTAGGGTCCCATAAGGGGAAGAAAAATGAGAAAAAGGGACAAGGCAAAAAAGGACGTCACAAACAGTGTTGTAGGGACTCTTTCCGCTTCAGACATCCATGTCTGATTCAAATATACACTTTTTTGTGACTTTTTGGAACAGAGGCTTTTTTGTCTCAAGACCATGCCAAATTGACACTCAAATGATGTTTACCAGGCACTCTGAATGCTATTTCAAACTGTTTTAAGACAAATAGAGCCTAAATTAGATTTGCCAAGCACGCACAAAGCCATTGCTTAAAATTGCTTGGAATTCAATACTCATCTAACGGACCAGTATATACAGAGTAGATACCACAAAGAACATTTGCATTTTTTGATTAATATACTCCATCCTCCCGCAAGTGCGAGTTGCCTAAATAGGCCAGCACACTATAAAACTCGAAGCGCCAAAACTCAGGTCGAGTTGGATTACAATCAGATATTAAAAATGATCCACAACCATATAAGAAAGGCAGATTAAGAATAAGATGATTAAAGATTACATAAATGATCACAAGACTGCCTTGACCGCTTTTTACCCAAAAAAAAGAAAAGGAAAGTGGGGCTTTCTTTGGTTGATGCATCCATGATCCCATGTTTAGACATTGAACCAAATTTCATATTTTTAGGAGCGATGTATTACATATGATGGATCTGTTAGATCTGGATCTGACCAAGCACACACCACAAAGAGGAAAAACAATCAAACAATCACACACAAGGAAGACACGAGGATTTACGTGGTTCGGCAAGATTGCCTACATCCACGGGCACAAGATTTCACTATTTAGAAATCTCTCTCTCACCCCCTTACAATGCTCTCAATGTCCCCTTCCCTGGCTGTGTTCTTCTCTTTTGCCCTCTCCTTGCCCTCTTGGTTGCCCCTCTTGCCCTAGAACAAGAAACCACAAAAAGAGTACATATATATGGTGTTAACCCTAGTCAACTGGGCCCTCCACTCAGGCCCAATAAGGACCTTTTGAGCCAAACCCAACAATCTCCACCTTGGCGAAAAATGTCCGACCCTTTGAAGAATTGTTGAAGTGTTTGGAACACATACCTTGTGGGAATACAATCCCACCATGACTGCACCGAAGGGAGATGAGGTGTACCTTCACTCTTTAACAAGAGGAGAGATTGAGCAAGTCCAAGCAATGCTTGAACTTCTCTGTAGTCACTGGCTTGGTAAGCATGTCAGCTGGATTATCATCTGTGTGAATCTTCTGAATGGAGATCTCACCTGTAGCAATCCAATCTCGAATTCTGTGATAGGTAACAGCTATGTGTTTTGTCCTTGCATGATATACCTGATTCTTTGATAGGCATATTGCACTCTGACTGTCACAGTGTAACAAGATTGATTTCTGTTTGATACCCATGTCATTTACCAAACCTCTCATCCATATTGCTTCCTTAGAAGCCTCTGAAGCTGCCATGTACTCTGCCTCTGTAGTGGACAATGCAGTTGTAGACTGAAGCACCGATCCTCAACTTATCGGTCCTCAAACTATACAACACATGGCCGAGACTTTTACTCAAAGTCCAATAATAAGTCCACATGAGGGTAGGTCATGGGTCCCACGAACCTAGCTTAAAGTCCCTAAGAATCCCTTTCCATAAAGGAAATTCCTAGTTGTCTCTCGGCTAGCCAAAGTTAGATACCTCGGCAAGCTTCTCGACTTACCGAAGAATAATAGTTGTAATTTAATTACCTAATCTTTGCAGACAGTGAGTTGGGTAAAATCCAGGGGGACCTCCTTGGCGAGCTCTTGGCTCGCCAAAGAGCAAGGGTGGAAAAATATAAAATTGGATCCCTGGGCTCTTTGGAGACAGAGTTGCTTGGCTAGTGGAGGCCTCACCAAAGCACAAAATCCTGCGCATTGTCGACTACTTGAGAAGCTACAGAACCTTCAGAAATGGGTTCAATTTCCGTTCAGAAACAGGGGTACTTCATCCCCTTCCCAATCCAAACCTGTACAAACATTACAATGGACCTAGCCGCTCCATTTGGCATGCAAGCCATTCGTTTAAACCTCCTCTAATCCATCCATTCATCATTCATTCCCTCCACAACCTAATTCTAGAAATTTCATTCCATTTTTACAACAAATGAGCAAAATGAAGGTCAATGGACAATAGTGAATGCTAGAATCAAGTAAACAATGCATATCATCAATAGATTAATGTGTTTCTACTTGCTTTTGATGAAGAGATGCAAAATGGATTATGACCCAGCTCACTGCAGAACCTAGGAAGCTCAAAACGAAGCAAAACCAAACCCCAAGTACAAAGAGCCTACAAAAGGAAAAAGGAGAGGCTTAAGAGGCTTGTTAAACACCCATCTAGGCTAAGCACTCCATTGACCGAACTAATGGGTTGGGTAGAGCTTACATTGGGTTGGCTGAATGGAGAGGAAGCTTGAGAAAGATGTTGCTAGACTGGTGGTAGCGAGAGGAAGAAGAAGAAGTTGGAAAATGGGGTCTAGGGGTGGCTCTGGTGCTCCCGTTGCAGTGAGAGGAAGCGAGGGAGAAAGAGTGAAATGCAAGAGAACAGAGGAGACAAAAAAAAAAAAAGAAGGAATGAAAGTGGATGGTTTAGTTTTATTAGGTTTTTGGAAATTACAAAAAAAATCCTTTGTTCATTTAGTAGGATTTTAGGTGGTCTAAATGGGTCATATTAAGTTGAGGCAGAAGGATAAGGTTCTTGGAATTAGGTTATTTACCCGATGTGCCCAAAAGTCTACAAATAAACAAAATCATGAAAAGGGCCACCTAAATTTCTAGAAATTGAAAACTACCTCTATTGTGCTCAAATGAGCTCGAAATTTGACAAAACTTCACATACATGATCCTAATAGAAATTCGGACTTGCTTTGACTCTAAATGAATTTTATTAGCTATTATTCAATTTAATTAGTACTAATCACATGTTTAGGTCATAGGACTTTATAGTCCCGCATAAAAAATGAAGCATTTGGGACAAGAGAATATAAAGAAGAGAAGAATGAAGGATACAATTAAGAGAATATATATGAGATCTCCAGTCTCCTTTGAGTTGATTCACTGGTTGTAGATCTTCAGCTTTGCCTTGCCAATCATAAGCTCCTTTTGGATATTAATAGCTTGTTTGGCAAATTTTATCTGTTTGAAATTGATCTATGTAGAATAGATCTATATTATATAAATTTATTTGAAATAGATATTTTAAAAATAGACTGTTTGGTAAGACATATGTGAAACACATTACCTTGTCTAAGAGCATCCAAAGGCTCATGGTTTTTCACATATTCTGAAAATTTATGATGAGCTAAGACTTGGGATTAGGCATTATAGACATTTTTAGGTTTGCAAGAAGACGAACAATTTTGATATTGATTTTGAGGCCCACAGAAATCTAAATAGTAGCTCTAAGGGTCTGGACTTTTTTACAAATATCTCAGAATATTTAAACATCAAATGGCCAATATTTGAACTGAGAGTCATTTTTGAAATTTTAAACAGGATGGACGGTTTGGATCATCATTTAGAGTCTCAAACTAATTTAGAAAATAAGAAAAAAGGACTGCCAGAAAAATACTTGGGACACACATGATTTGAGTACATTTGAGGTTCATGGTTTTCATCAAATTATCAAAATCCATCATAAGGTAACACCTGAATAAAAACCACATAACCGTTCTTAGCATTCCTGACTTGATGAACAGTTGGGATCTTAAGTTTAGCGCCCACCGAGTCCGAAAATGTAGCTTTGATGGATAGGTCATTTTTGTAGATATATCAAAATTCATCATCATCCAATGGTTGAATTTTGATCCGTTAGCTGTGTCTCACATTTTAAAGAGGCTGAATGGCCTGGATCATCATTTAGTGGTCCATAATAATATAAAATCCTTAAAAGAGAGACTAACATAAAATAGAGTGACCCATTATTTAACTTGTTAAAATCTAATGGTTCACCATCTCTAGCAAATATCTCAAGATATGTAGTGAGTTAACACCTGAAACTTTAACCCATAGCTGTTTGTGCCTTTTCAAAAAGGATGAATGGTTCAAATATTGGTTATGTGTTAGGGGGGGGGGGGGGTGTTGTTGTGTGTGTGGTCAGATTTCACAAATGTAAATCAAATGATTTAAAATCTTCCATAAATATCTAAGAATTGATGATCATCCAATGGATGGCATTTGATCTTGTGGCTGTGATTGAGCTTAAAAAGACATGTAATGGTTTGGACATGAGTTAGGGTCCCATAAGGGGAAGAAAAATGAGAAAAAGGGACAAGGCAAAAAAGGACGTCACAAACAGTGTTGTAGGGACTCTTTCCGCTTCAGACATCCATGTCTGATTCAAATATACACTTTTTTGTGACTTTTTGGAACAGAGGCTTTTTTGTCTCAAGACCATGCCAAATTGACACTCAAATGATGTTTACCAGGCACTCTGAATGCTATTTCAAACTGTTTTAAGACAAATAGAGCCTAAATTAGATTTGCCAAGCACGCACAAAGCCATTGCTTAAAATTGCTTGGAATTCAATACTCATCTAACGGACCAGTATATACAGAGTAGATACCACAAAGAACATTTGCATTTTTTGATTAATATACTCCATCCTCCCGCAAGTGCGAGTTGCCTAAATAGGCCAGCACACTATAAAACTCGAAGCGCCAAAACTCAGGTCGAGTTGGATTACAATCAGATATTAAAAATGATCCACAACCATATAAGAAAGGCAGATTAAGAATAAGATGATTAAAGATTACATAAATGATCACAAGACTGCCTTGACCGCTTTTTACCCAAAAAAAAGAAAAGGAAAGTGGGGCTTTCTTTGGTTGATGCATCCATGATCCCATGTTTAGACATTGAACCAAATTTCATATTTTTAGGAGCGATGTATTACATATGATGGATCTGTTAGATCTGGATCTGACCAAGCACACACCACAAAGAGGAAAAACAATCAAACAATCACACACAAGGAAGACACGAGGATTTACGTGGTTCGGCAAGATTGCCTACATCCACGGGCACAAGATTTCACTATTTAGAAATCTCTCTCTCACCCCCTTACAATGCTCTCAATGTCCCCTTCCCTGGCTGTGTTCTTCTCTTTTGCCCTCTCCTTGCCCTCTTGGTTGCCCCTCTTGCCCTAGAACAAGAAACCACAAAAAGAGTACATATATATGGTGTTAACCCTAGTCAACTGGGCCCTCCACTCAGGCCCAATAAGGACCTTTTGAGCCAAACCCAACAATCTCCACCTTGGCGAAAAATGTCCGACCCTTTGAAGAATTGTTGAAGTGTTTGGAACACATACCTTGTGGGAATACAATCCCACCATGACTGCACCGAAGGGAGATGAGGTGTACCTTCACTCTTTAACAAGAGGAGAGATTGAGCAAGTCCAAGCAATGCTTGAACTTCTCTGTAGTCACTGGCTTGGTAAGCATGTCAGCTGGATTATCATCTGTGTGAATCTTCTGAATGGAGATCTCACCTGTAGCAATCCAATCTCGAATTCTGTGATAGGTAACAGCTATGTGTTTTGTCCTTGCATGATATACCTGATTCTTTGATAGGCATATTGCACTCTGACTGTCACAGTGTAACAAGATTGATTTCTGTTTGATACCCATGTCATTTACCAAACCTCTCATCCATATTGCTTCCTTAGAAGCCTCTGAAGCTGCCATGTACTCTGCCTCTGTAGTGGACAATGCAGTTGTAGACTGAAGCACCGATCCTCAACTTATCGGTCCTCAAACTATACAACACATGGCCGAGACTTTTACTCAAAGTCCAATAATAAGTCCACATGAGGGTAGGTCATGGGTCCCACGAACCTAGCTTAAAGTCCCTAAGAATCCCTTTCCATAAAGGAAATTCCTAGTTGTCTCTCGGCTAGCCAAAGTTAGATACCTCGGCAAGCTTCTCGACTTACCGAAGAATAATAGTCGTAATTTAATTACCTAATCTTTGCAGACAGTGAGTTGGGTAAAATCCAGGGGGACCTCCTTGGCGAGCTCTTGGCTCGCCAAAGAGCAAGGGTGGAAAAATATAAAATTGGATCCCTGGGCTCTTTGGAGACAGAGTTGCTTGGCTAGTGGAGGCCTCACCAAAGCACAAAATCCTGCGCATTGTCGACTACTTGAGAAGCTACAGAACCTTCAGAAATGGGTTCAATTTCCGTTCAGAAACAGGGGTACTTCATCCCCTTCCCAATCCAAACCTGTACAAACATTACAATGGACCTAGCCGCTCCATTTGGCATGCAAGCCATTCGTTTAAACCTCCTCTAATCCATCCATTCATCATTCATTCCCTCCACAACCTAATTCTAGAAATTTCATTCCATTTTTACAACAAATGAGCAAAATGAAGGTCAATGGACAATAGTGAATGCTAGAATCAAGTAAACAATGCATATCATCAATAGATTAATGTGTTTCTACTTGCTTTTGATGAAGAGATGCAAAATGGATTATGACCCAGCTCACTGCAGAACCTAGGAAGCTCAAAACGAAGCAAAACCAAACCCCAAGTACAAAGAGCCTACAAAAGGAAAAAGGAGAGGCTTAAGAGGCTTGTTAAACACCCATCTAGGCTAAGCACTCCATTGACCGAACTAATGGGTTGGGTAGAGCTTACATTGGGTTGGCTGAATGGAGAGGAAGCTTGAGAAAGATGTTGCTAGACTGGTGGTAGCGAGAGGAAGAAGAAGAAGTTGGAAAATGGGGTCTAGGGGTGGCTCTGGTGCTCCCGTTGCAGTGAGAGGAAGCGAGGGAGAAAGAGTGAAATGCAAGAGAACAGAGGAGACAAAAAAAAAAAAAGAAGGAATGAAAGTGGATGGTTTAGTTTTATTAGGTTTTTGGAAATTACAAAAAAAATCCTTTGTTCATTTAGTAGGATTTTAGGTGGTCTAAATGGGTCATATTAAGTTGAGGCAGAAGGATAAGGTTCTTGGAATTAGGTTATTTACCCGATGTGCCCAAAAGTCTACAAATAAACAAAATCATGAAAAGGGCCACCTAAATTTCTAGAAATTGAAAACTACCTCTATTGTGCTCAAATGAGCTCGAAATTTGACAAAACTTCACATACATGATCCTAATAGAAATTCGGACTTGCTTTGACTCTAAATGAATTTTATTAGCTATTATTCAATTTAATTAGTACTAATCACATGTTTAGGTCATAGGACTTTATAGTCCCGCATAAAAAATGAAGCATTTGGGACAAGAGAATATAAAGAAGAGAAGAATGAAGGATACAATTAAGAGAATATATATGAGATCTCCAGTCTCCTTTGAGTTGATTCACTGGTTGTAGATCTTCAGCTTTGCCTTGCCAATCATAAGCTCCTTTTGGATATTAATAGCTTGTTTGGCAAATTTTATCTGTTTGAAATTGATCTATGTAGAATAGATCTATATTATATAAATTTATTTGAAATAGATATTTTAAAAATAGACTGTTTGGTAAGACATATGTGAAACACATTACCTTGTCTAAGAGCATCCAAAGGCTCATGGTTTTTCACATATTCTGAAAATTTATGATGAGCTAAGACTTGGGATTAGGCATTATAGACATTTTTAGGTTTGCAAGAAGACGAACAATTTTGATATTGATTTTGAGGCCCACAGAAATCTAAATAGTAGCTCTAAGGGTCTGGACTTTTTTACAAATATCTCAGAATATTTAAACATCAAATGGCCAATATTTGAACTGAGAGTCATTTTTGAAATTTTAAACAGGATGGACGGTTTGGATCATCATTTAGAGTCTCAAACTAATTTAGAAAATAAGAAAAAAGGACTGCCAGAAAAATACTTGGGACACACATGATTTGAGTACATTTGAGGTTCATGGTTTTCATCAAATTATCAAAATCCATCATAAGGTAACACCTGAATAAAAACCACATAACCGTTCTTAGCATTCCTGACTTGATGAACAGTTGGGATCTTAAGTTTAGCGCCCACCGAGTCCGAAAATGTAGCTTTGATGGATAGGTCATTTTTGTAGATATATCAAAATTCATCATCATCCAATGGTTGAATTTTGATCCGTTAGCTGTGTCTCACATTTTAAAGAGGCTGAATGGCCTGGATCATCATTTAGTGGTCCATAATAATATAAAATCCTTAAAAGAGAGACTAACATAAAATAGAGTGACCCATTATTTAACTTGTTAAAATCTAATGGTTCACCATCTCTAGCAAATATCTCAAGATATGTAGTGAGTTAACACCTGAAACTTTAACCCATAGCTGTTTGTGCCTTTTCAAAAAGGATGAATGGTTCAAATATTGGTTATGTGTTAGGGGGGGGGGGGGGGGTGTTGTTGTGTGTGTGGTCAGATTTCACAAATGTAAATCAAATGATTTAAAATCTTCCATAAATATCTAAGAATTGATGATCATCCAATGGATGGCATTTGATCTTGTGGCTGTGATTGAGCTTAAAAAGACATGTAATGGTTTGGACATGAGTTAGGGTCCCATAAGGGGAAGAAAAATGAGAAAAAGGGACAAGGCAAAAAAGGACGTCACAAACAGTGTTGTAGGGACTCTTTCCGCTTCAGACATCCATGTCTGATTCAAATATACACTTTTTTGTGACTTTTTGGAACAGAGGCTTTTTTGTCTCAAGACCATGCCAAATTGACACTCAAATGATGTTTACCAGGCACTCTGAATGCTATTTCAAACTGTTTTAAGACAAATAGAGCCTAAATTAGATTTGCCAAGCACGCACAAAGCCATTGCTTAAAATTGCTTGGAATTCAATACTCATCTAACGGACCAGTATATACAGAGTAGATACCACAAAGAACATTTGCATTTTTTGATTAATATACTCCATCCTCCCGCAAGTGCGAGTTGCCTAAATAGGCCAGCACACTATAAAACTCGAAGCGCCAAAACTCAGGTCGAGTTGGATTACAATCAGATATTAAAAATGATCCACAACCATATAAGAAAGGCAGATTAAGAATAAGATGATTAAAGATTACATAAATGATCACAAGACTGCCTTGACCGCTTTTTACCCAAAAAAAAGAAAAGGAAAGTGGGGCTTTCTTTGGTTGATGCATCCATGATCCCATGTTTAGACATTGAACCAAATTTCATATTTTTAGGAGCGATGTATTACATATGATGGATCTGTTAGATCTGGATCTGACCAAGCACACACCACAAAGAGGAAAAACAATCAAACAATCACACACAAGGAAGACACGAGGATTTACGTGGTTCGGCAAGATTGCCTACATCCACGGGCACAAGATTTCACTATTTAGAAATCTCTCTCTCACCCCCTTACAATGCTCTCAATGTCCCCTTCCCTGGCTGTGTTCTTCTCTTTTGCCCTCTCCTTGCCCTCTTGGTTGCCCCTCTTGCCCTAGAACAAGAAACCACAAAAAGAGTACATATATATGGTGTTAACCCTAGTCAACTGGGCCCTCCACTCAGGCCCAATAAGGACCTTTTGAGCCAAACCCAACAATCTCCACCTTGGCGAAAAATGTCCGACCCTTTGAAGAATTGTTGAAGTGTTTGGAACACATACCTTGTGGGAATACAATCCCACCATGACTGCACCGAAGGGAGATGAGGTGTACCTTCACTCTTTAACAAGAGGAGAGATTGAGCAAGTCCAAGCAATGCTTGAACTTCTCTGTAGTCACTGGCTTGGTAAGCATGTCAGCTGGATTATCATCTGTGTGAATCTTCTGAATGGAGATCTCACCTGTAGCAATCCAATCTCGAATTCTGTGATAGGTAACAGCTATGTGTTTTGTCCTTGCATGATATACCTGATTCTTTGATAGGCATATTGCACTCTGACTGTCACAGTGTAACAAGATTGATTTCTGTTTGATACCCATGTCATTTACCAAACCTCTCATCCATATTGCTTCCTTAGAAGCCTCTGAAGCT
Organism: Sextonia rubra; assembly: GCA_037013555.1. Classification (NCBI taxonomy): domain Eukaryota; kingdom Viridiplantae; phylum Streptophyta; class Magnoliopsida; order Laurales; family Lauraceae; genus Sextonia; species Sextonia rubra. Next base: position 57,127,682 of record JASUAD010000006.1, on the reverse strand, counting down.
GCCATGTACTCTGCCTCTGTAGTGGACAATGCAGTTGTAGACTGAAGCACCGATCTCCAACTTATCGGTCCACTAGCGAGTGTGTAGACGTATCCGGTAGTGGATCTTCTTTTGTCTAGGTCTCCTGCAAAATCAGAATCTACATATCCAACTACACACTCTGACCCCTGTTTTCTTTCAAACAGAATACCCAAGTCTTTGGTGCCCTTCAAGTACCTCAGAATCCACTTTACGGCATTCCAATGCTCTTTTCCTTGATTCGCCATGTACTTACTCACTACACCCACTGCTTGAGCTATATCTGGTCTAGTACAAACCATGGCATACATCAAACATCCTACCGCATTTGCATACGGTATCCTAGACATTTCTTCAATTTCCTCATCATCACTTGGGCATTGTTTGGCACTTAAACTAAAGTGACTTGCAAGTGGAGTAGACACAGGCTTAGCATTTAGCATATTGAATTTTTCAAGTACCTTTGATATGTACTTTTTCTGTGATAACCACAGCTTTCCAGCCTTCCTGTCTCTCCTAATTTCCATGCCCAACATTTTTGTGGCTGCCCCAAGGTCCTTCATGTCAAATTCTTTTCTCAAATGAGATTTGAGTTCATCAACTTTTGACATGTTGTTACATGCAATGAGCATATCATCCACATATAGCAGCAAAATAATAACAGAATTATCATCTAAAATTCTGTAATAAACACAACAGTCATACTCACATCGATGGTAGCCGATCTGCAACATGTAGGAGTCGAAACGCTTGTACCATTGTCTTGGAGATTGTTTGAGCCCGTACAATGATCTCTTCAACTTACACACATGGTGTTCTTTTCCGACTTCCTTGAATCCTTCGGGTTGCTCCATGTAAATTGTTTCCTCCAAGTCACCATGAAGGAATGCTGTCTTTACATCCAATTGTTCGAGCTCCATGTCGAACTGTGCTACCAATGCCAACAACACCCTAATAGAAGTGTGTTTCACAACTGGGGAAAAAATCTCATCATAATCAACCCCTTCCTTTTGTGAGTACCCCTTTGCTACTAAACGTGCCTTGAACCTTGGTTCTACATTTTCTTGCGAAGCTTCTTTTCTCCTAAACACCCATTTGCAACCAACTGTTGTTCTGTCTTTGGGTTTAGGAACTAACTCCCACACTGAGTTCTTTTGGAGAGATTCCATCTCATCCATCATAGCACCCATCCAACCTTGTCTTTCACTGCTTTCCATTGCTTCTTGAAATGAGGTCGGATCACCACTGCTGGTAATAAGAGCAAAGTGTACTTCATCCTCATCCCATCCATACCGTTGAGGTGGTTTGATGGTTCTATTTGCCCTTCTTTGTGCTAGACTCGAGGGTTCCTGCTGATCCTCACCTTGTTCCTCACCTCCAGATGTACCAACCTCTGATGAACTTTGACCTTGTTCCTTGGTTGTATTATCTGCAAGAGGAATTACTTCGGTGACCACTTTTTCAACATTGTGCCCTTTGACTTCACTGTTATGTTCTCTATTCAGCATAGAAGCTTCATCAAACACAACATCTCTGCTGCAGATCTTTTTCCTGTTTTCTGGATCCTATAGTTTATACCCCTTTACACCTTTTTCAAAGCCGAGGAATATGCATTTGAGTGACTTGGAGTCTAACTTGGATCTCTCATCACTAGGAATGTGTACATAAGCTGGACAACCGAATACCTTCAATGAAGAATAGTCCACCTCTTTACCTGTCCACACTTCTTCTGCAACTTTACAATCAAGGGGTTTTGATGGTGACCGATTAACCACATAACATGCGTGGTTAACTGCTTCTGCCCAAAAACTTTCAGGCAACCCTGCATGAAGTCTCATACTCCTTGCTCTTTCTAGAAGTGTTCTGTTTATCCTTTCTGCAACTCCGTTTTGCTGAGGATTCTTTGGAACAGTGAAGTGCCTTATGATGCCTTCATCCTTGCAAAACTGTAGAAACCTGCCATTTCTGTATTCACCCCCATTATCTGATCTCAGATACTTGATTTTTCTGCCTGTTTGATTTTCTACTTCTGCCTTCCACTCTTTGAACTTGGTGAAGACTTCAGATTTTTCTTTCATAAAGTAGACCCAAACCTTTCTTGAAAAATCATCAATAAATGTCACAAAGTAGTATGCTCCACCTTTTGACATAACCGGGGCTGGTCCCCACACATCGGAGTGAATATAATCCAGAATACCACTGCTTCTACAACTGTTGCCTGCAGTTTGGAATGACACCCTTTTCTGCTTGCCAAAAACACAGTATTTACAAAAGTCCAGCTTGCATGTTTTCACACCTTTCAACAACTGTCTTTTGTGTAGTTCTAACATGCCTCTTTCACTCATATGCCCTAGACGCATATGCCATAGCTGAGACTCATCATCACTGGTTTTATCATCTGTGGAGACTGCCACTCCACCTACAACTGTGTTTCCCATGAGTCTGTACAGATTGTTTCCAACTCTGGTACCTTTCATTAATACGAGAACACCTTTTGTAACTTTCAGCAAACCATCTTTTGCTGTGAATGTGCACCCTTTTGATTCAAGCAAGCCTAATGAGATTAGGTTTTTCTTGAGTGCCGGCACATGCCTCACATCACCTAGGGTTCTCACAACTCCATCTGCCATTTTAATATTAATGGTGCCAATTCCAATGGTCTTACAGGGTGCATCATTTCCCATTAGAACGCTACCACCATTACACTCCTCATAGGTCTCAAACCAATCACGATTAGGGCACATGTGATAAGAACAACCAGAATCTAAAATCCAAGCATCAGATAAATGGTTACCTTGCGAGACCGATAGGAGTTCCACTTCAGTTTCTGAAGCAACGCTGGCGGAGTCACTGTTTGCAGCTTTATTTTTCCCATCTTTGGATGCCTTGTATTCCCTGCAATCTTTCTTCCAGTGTCCTTTCTTTTTGCAAAAGAAGCACTCTGAGTTTTTCTTGCTTCGTGATTTTGATCTGGAATTGTTCCTCTTTGCTTTGCCTCTATCGCTGGACCTGCCACGTTGACTAGAGCTTTCCTTTACTAAAAGTCCCTCTGCATGTGACTTGGTTTTGGAGGCCTTCTTCCTTGCCTCATTGGAGATGATGTCTTGCCTAACATCCTCGAATTTGAGTGTGTCCTTTCCATATAGCAAGGTAGTCACAAAGTGATCATATGAGTCAGGAAGAGAATTCAACAGCAGCAAAGACTTGTCTTCATCATCAAATTTCACATCGAGCCTCAACAAGTCATTAATCATTCTGTTGAAAGTATTCATGTGCTCCAGTACATCACAACCTTCTTCCATTTTCAACCCATACAACTGTTTCTTGAGATGCAGCTTGTTTGTGAGATTCTTACCCATGTAAAGACTCTCCAACATGTCCCATAGACCCTTTGCAGTCTCCACTTCCATGACATTGTGCATGACTTCGTCAGAAAGGTAGAATTGAATAGAGCTGACTGCCTTTTCATCTATGTCTGCCCAATCTTCATCGTTTATTTTAGCAGGCTTCTTTTCTTTGCCTAATATTGCCACCTTAATACCTTATTGAATCAAGATATTTTTCATCTTCCGCTGCCATAAACCAAAGTTTATTCTTCCATCAAATTTTTTAATTTCAAATTTGATGCCTCCTGCAGTAGAAGTCCCCACTGTGGCCATGATAAATATGAAGATAACTCAAAAAACAACTCACTCAAATATCTGCTTGTCAAACTGTGAATCTACTCCATTCACGTCGTAGATCTCGTCGCCAGGAGTCCACTGGAAAAAACGGGGCTCAATTCCGAGTCCGGATGGCTCCGAAAATTGAGTTTGAATTTTGACCGTTGAATCTGGTCAAACTGGTCAACTGCTGACGTTGGATGACGTCAGCACTGCTGCTGGACCGGGCTTCTGCAGACGGGTCTGGGTCTGCCTGACCCGAACCGTAAACTGCTGTGTGCTGGCGGACTGGGCTGCTGGAGACGGGTTCGGGTCAGGTCGACCTGAACTGAAGACTGCTTGTTCTGTTGGACTGGGCTGCGGAACAGGGTCAGGTTGACCTGACCCGAGCCTGACCTGGATCCGGCGGTGACTGGGCTGGGTTCTGCTGTGGGTCAGGTCCGCCTGACCTGACCTGTGACCCGATCTGCTGGACTGGGCTGCTGATACTGGGTCGGTTCGACCGGACCTGGACCCTGGACTGACCCGGAACTGTTCTTGTGCTGCTGGACTGGGCTGCACCACGGGTTGGGTCAGACCCAACCCGAAACCCGAACTTGGCCTGAAACTGGATGCTGGGCTTGTATGCTGCACTGCGGGTCAAGTCAAACTGACCCGACCCGAGACCCAGACACAAAACCCAAATCTGGGTCGTCTTCCTCACGCTGTCTCTGCAACAGAGAAAACGGACCGGCCCTTCTTCCTCGTCCTCGGCAACGGCAGCGGCGGTGGGGTCCGGCGCCCAACGACAACTGGCAGCGGCGATGGCGACGGGCGACCGGCGAAGCAGCGGCGGTGGCGATAAGTCCGGCGATGGCCGCGGTGCTTAAACGGCGACGGTTGCAGCAGTTTTTTTTTTTTTTTTTTCGGTTTCTCTTCAAGACAGTTGTTGATGGCTGTGGTTCGGTTCTCCGATTGCAGTTCTTCCTCGGCAGCGGACACGGAGATGCACAGATCCGGTGACTGTGCACGCGACTGTGCACGGCGAAAAGCAACAGATCTGGGAAAGACAACCCACTCTTAGATTGGGCAAAAAACAACTCAGATCTGGAGTGCCCCTCTTCCGATTTCTACAGATCTAGCTCTGATACCACTTGTTAGATCTGGATCTGACCAAGCACACACCACAAAGAGGAAAAACAATCAAACAATCACACACAAGGAAGACACGAGGATTTACGTGGTTCGGCAAGATTGCCTACATCCACGGGCACAAGATTTCACTATTTAGAAATCTCTCTCTCACCCCCTTACAATGCTCTCAATGTCCCCTTCCCTGGCTGTGTTCTTCTCTTTTGCCCTCTCCTTGCCCTCTTGGTTGCCCCTCTTGCCCTAGAACAAGAAACCACAAAAAGAGTACATATATATGGTGTTAACCCTAGTCAACTGGGCCCTCCACTCAGGCCCAATAAGGACCTTTTGAGCCAAACCCAACAGGATCCAATGGGGTATAAAGCATCACAGTCATTAACCTCAAGGCAAGCTTTACATAGTAACTAACAACTAAAGCAGTGCACATTGTTCATAAATGATGTACATGACATCTTTTCATTATTATACGTACTCTTACATTACTTCTTTTAACATAACATGAGGTGACACTAATACAAGGTGAACGACCCAGGCTAGATGATAATAGAGAAAGCTTATAGGTGGGACATGGCTGTGCTTGCATTGGGGACTGGGATACAAGTAAAAGCAGTGAGATTAGCTTCAATACTTGTTCTCATTATTGATTTGTTCTTTGTGTAGCTCTTTTCAAATGCCCACCAACGGAGCTATGACGGGGAAATTTCAATACTCTTACTAATAGGGACTTTTTTTTCATATTGTAGAGGCTATTTTCCTTTGTTCTTCTCTTTATCAGAGGTAGAGTTACCATCTTCCTTGCGACCGTCTGGTTTGTTCTGCTCTCTGTCAGGAGGATGAATATGGATTTCAATAGGTAGCGGAAAGCTAATGCGTGGCCAAGGGCTGGGCCTAGGCCCAGGGCTAGGCTTAGGCCCAGGGCGGCGTTTGAAGTCCTGCACCATCACTCCATCAGCCATAAGACATTAATTAGGCGTTTCAAATTTGAATACATAGACTGTGGACACCCCACGTAATTCTAAGAAATTGTCTATCCCCAACAAGAAGAAGATATAAAATGGCACGTTGGTGTGGTTCATCTTAAGATGGGTTTGAATAGCCCTGTAGAAGAGGCAGTTTCTGCCTCGACACTAGACACACTGGATTGTATGGGGAGCAAAAAGGCTTTCTCTAAAAAATGGGGGTGTACTAGAAACGCCCTGTCACAGTTGGATCGAACACATGGGATTTTTTCCTTCAACTAGCTAGGGATCCTTCCTTTGCATCTTTGCATGGAATTGAAATTCTAGAATTTTATAAGAAAGTATATTCCTCAAAGTGGCTAGAATAATATCTCCTTTGAGGAAAATGAATTGAGGGGTGATGAAAAATTAATACTTAGTTATCATCCTAATTAATTAAATCCTAAAAATGTCAAGCTACATCTACATCTTTGCCTTATACCTTTCAACTCTCACCTTTTTGATAATCCATTGTTGGAACTCATTAGCATCAATTCTAAGGAATTCAATTTTATGCAAAAAAAATGATGCCTAAGCAACAACCCAGGCATTTGTTTTCCACTTCTTGAAATCGTAGAAATTTGTGGACATTGCTTTTATAGTTTAAAACCAAGAAAACCCTTGGAGCATACAGAACGTTTGAATGTTCCTTAGTTTGAAACACCCTTCTTATTGTCAGTTGACTAAAGAGAGACCAAGTGTGTGTAGCGAGAGAGAGAGAGAGAGAGAGAGAGAGAGAGAGAGAGCGAGGGAGGCACGCGAGCCTTACTTGAGTGCCGGCTCCTACATTAGAGTGAGCACTGGTGCTTTTGAATAGGTGATGGGCCCACTTTATTATCAATTCAATTGGACCATAAGTTATGGGTGTTGGGGTTTGACACCTATACAAATGAATTGGACTGTTCAATCGAGCCTATTATTTTGTATCGTGAAAACTTGATGGCCATGGATCAAGCAAGGCTAGTGATGATCCGAGCCTGTGTCACTCGTCACCATATAGAGGGCCGTGGGAGGGGGGGTAGTCCCATGCCCAGTGGGTCCCTAGGTGGGCCTCACAAGCACCGATGCTCACAAAAACATTGCACCTACTCTCAACAAAGGGCGATATATATATATATATATATATGGAGCCCCTCTTCTAAGTTCAAGCTTAAGATAAGGTAACCTCTAGTGTATAATAGCTCACGTCTGTTGGGGCCACCTAGGGACCCACATGGGGATGGGGGTATTTGAAGGACTTCAGAGGACCATCTTCTCTACAAAAAATCAGCTCCAACCTAAGGTTATATTATCTCCATTTGAGCTATAAAAATTTAATAGTCAACAGTTCATTCGGATCGATGCACAGTTGATCCAATGGTCTATTAAACCCAGATTTGACGAAAAATTGGTGGACATGTGCAATACAGGGGGATTGTGTGTTTGGTTCATTTGGATGAATCAAAGGTAGGCCCCATGGCCTTGGACTTACAGATTTTCTTATATAATCTTGAGCTTAGAAGATGCTTGCCCATATATAATATATACGGGCAGGCTTTTTCTAGGCTCAAAATTATATAAGAAATTTCGTACGCCAAATATATATATATAGAGAGAGAGAGAGAGAGAGAGAGAGAGAGAGAGAGACCATGGCCGTTCGTTCGACTTTGGTGAAATGGCCTTGAAGTTAAATTGTGCAAGTTGGAAACTGGACTTGGACTTGGAGGTCATAAGGCCTCCACTCCGGTTTATATAGACAGTAAAACAGAAAATGAAATTGCCATTTGAGTGCCCATTAATTATGGGATTGCATCGGTTCTCTTGGCCCACCCCTATTGTTCAGTTGAATTTTTCTCATTAATGAGAATAAAATAAAGATGAGAATAAAATAAATGGAGAAGAATTTAATCGAATAAAATAAACAGAAGAATATAATCTGATTCAAGTGAAATAATGTAGTTAAGGCATATTTTCATCATCTAGACGTCCCAGATATCATATGACATGCAGTTTACTGTTTTTACTGTTTAATATTCCACCCCGAGAAAGAAAACAAAAATAAAATAAAAAAATTGTAGCCCATATTCTTTCTGGTCAGTTTAATAAACGAACAATTAAATGTCTAAGGTAGTGTAACATTTCCGTCTGAACAATTTCATTCATTTTTCCTGCATATAGCAATTTTAGTTATTTTTCTTGCGTACAGTAATTTTTTAAGCGGAATGGTTCAAGTTAAGACTTATTTCTGGAGTGCTTTGTAATATATAAATGCCGACAAAATTGAAGGAAAACTTGTATAGGACAGTGATTAGATTAGCTATGACCTATGGGGTGGAATATTGGCCAATAAAAAGCAACATATGCATAAAATAGATGTGGTCGAGATGATGATGTTGAGGTAAATGTGTGATAAAATTAAGAAAGATAAAATTAGAAATGAGTGCTTTTGAGGGCATTTAGGGGTAGCATCAATAGCAGATAAGATTAGAGAAATCCGTTCAAGATTGTTTGGTCATGTCAAATTTAAGCTGATAATGGAGCTGGTGAAAAAAGTTTAGCTATATAAGTGAATGGCCCACCAAGGGTAGGGTGAAGAAGATATGAATTGAGGTAATAAAATTGGATTTGAAGAAGTTTAACTTATCTGAAGATTTGACTTGGAATAGATTACAGTGAAGGAATAGAATTAATGTAGTTGATTTCAACATATCTGGAATAAGACTTTGATGATGATGATGCCGACAACAATTACAACACATCTTTGGAGAGCGTTTTTGAAATTTGACAAGTTTGAGGGTATATCTAATTTTAAAGGAAAGTATAGGGTCAAAACCCCTTTGCTGATTGGTTTCTTTGTCCACTTTTTTGCCAAATTATAGAAGCTTGACTTATTTAAATTCATTCCACTGTTGTTACATGTTCCATCAATAAAAGGTAGCATTTCTTGTATGAACACAACTCCGGTTTCTAGGATTTAGAAATAAGCAGCTATGATTTTAGTATTTAGTAATGCATTCTTGCAATGCATTTTAATACATTTCGTATTCCAAAATCAGTACTTCTAACGGTAATGAGCAACCACCATTAGAAGATATGGAAGGGATTAATTAGAATATAAAAAAAGGATAAATCTGATTTTTAAATATAAATATGGCCATAACCTGAGTGCCTAATCAGAGCTTGAGGGGTATTTTTATTCATTGGCAAATTACTCAGTGCAATAAAATCTTAGGAATTCAATTTCATGAAACAAACAGGCCCACCTTTTTTTAAACGTTTTTCTGCTGTCTTTTGGGAAAGTATAATGACAAATACATGGTTTATGAAGGTAAAAACTAGAGATGAAAATGAATATAGCTTTTCAGAGAAACGCTTTAGAATAAAATGAGTTGAAAACTAACAGATAAAAAATAGAAACTATGGAGCTTAAGTACAATGAATGGGCTCCACGAATTTAATATTTTCGATTTTAATGGACTGCACTGCATTTAAAGATCCAAGAAAGTGGGCTCTAATGTGTAAAACCCATGAATCTATCTAATATTTTATTCATATTTTATACAAGATCAATCTTACATGAGCCTACTTCTTTAAAGCAAAATTTGCCAAATCCCATTAAAAGAGCACATGTTATTAGTAGATGAAAAAAAAAAAAACAGTTGGAAAATGATTATCGCTTTAGAGAAAAACTATAGAATAAAATGAGTTAAAAGTTAGCAGATAAAAAATATGGAGAGTAAATCTAATGAATCTGAGATTAAATAATAGGAGCTTCTAAAACAATTGATAACTCAACTTTAGAGGAAATTTCTGTCTGGGGCAAAATAGTTTGTTTTCTTTCAGATATTAAAACAATCTCTGGGTAGATATGCCAGGCCCACTGACATTAGACTCTGCCTGGTCCCAACCTACTTTGGCCTGTAATAAGCAATAAGGCTTAATCACAATTGAACATAGGCCAACCATGTAGAAAATCCTGACCATTAAAGCTCACATCTACTTTGCTTAAAATCAAATACTAAAGATTGCCCGCAATCATATAACAAAGGCAGATTAAAAATAAAATGATTAAAGATTTTATAAATGTCCTTTTCTAGGTCACGCACTGACTCAAATTTCACCTTTCCAGGAGTGGCTGATTACAACACATAAATCAATGCAATGACACATTAACTTTTATTTAATCCCCTGCCAACCATCAAATATTCTTAGAATTAGGATTATGAGTGTTGACTACTTCATTAGTTTGATAAAACTTAGGCTTTATTGAATTGTAAATTTTTATTTATTTTAGAATGGATTGTTGTATATGTCACCGGAAGTTCTGAAGTGAAGATAGCAAAGAAATGAAGAAAACTTGTGAAGATTTGAAGCTGGGACAGAAGCACTATCTGCTTGAGTAAATGTGGTGTCTGTTTGAGTAGAACTAGAAAATTTGCCTAGACAGAAAGTTGGTTCGCTCGAGCTAACCACTCACTCGCTCGAGTGAGTGACGAAGAAAATCTAAATCTAGGTTGCATTAATTTATTTCCTTTTATTGCCAAGATTGCCTGATTTAGTTCTGTATATACTTTAATCCTAGGACGAAAATTGAGTTATTTAAAGGATTCTTCTCTCAACCCTAAGGGCCTGTTTGGATAAATGAGGGGTGGAATAAATGAAATAGATTTTGCAAGAGGTGTAAAGTGGAGGAAAAGTGGGTTGAAATTAAGGTAGATTAGTTCACTTCACTCTATTTGGATGCTTGATGTGAAGTGAAATTTAAAAATGTTTTGGAGTAGAATTGACTTTTATTCAAGGAAATTGAAATATTCAGGTTGAAGTGAAATGAAGTATATATGGGCTAACAACAATAGTTCATCTTTGGGCAAAACTCATCCAAACATGGTAGAGTTAAAATTTTAAGCTATTAAGGCTAATTTAACTTCACTCTACTCTATGTTTTGCTTATCCAAACAGACTCTGAGGAACATATCTCTTTTGTTTTGAGTTGAAAATATACATTATAGATACCCTTTCTTTTCTAGAGCATCCATTGAAGAGTTTGTTGAAGTTCTATGCTTCTAGAGATTGTGCTTATACTTCTATGGAAGATTCGCTTGCCTTGCGGATTCAAGGTGGTTGGTAGTGAATGGCGAGGAGTCGGTAAGAAGAACTACAATCCTTAAGTTGAGTTGTAATTGGAAAATGGTTGTGAGTATCTCTTGCAACCATCTTTTTATAGTGCTTTGTTTCCATTAGTTCAGGTGATAGGACTCGTGGTTTTTCTTGTGTTAAGTTTTCACATAAAAATCGTGTGCCTCTTTCTTTGTGTGGTTGATTAATTTATTGTTCTTTTATTTTTCTACCATTGTTAATTGGACTGCAATTTAGAAATCTGATCAGGACCTTAAACACTTCACTTTTTGAGGTTGTAAAAAACCATTGAGTGATATTAGAACGGTTACACAAATCTGCTATGTGTAGATTTATTGAGATTTTTAGAATTAAATTCAACCGTGGCACATTGACCACGTAGCCACCTTTGTTGGATGGATCAACTTATACCTACTGGAAGGTTATGATGATTGCCTTTCTGAGGTCCATTGATGATGAAGTCTGGGATTCTATTGAATTTGTCTGTACTAGACTTACGGTTGTGTCGGAAGGGAAATCTATTTCCAAACCTAAAACATAATGGACTAAAGACAATAAGCAGGTTTTCAGCTGTAATAATAAGGCTATCAATGCTATTTATAATGGAGACTTGGCTTCTGAGTTCTGAAGGATCTATACCTACACATCTGTTGTGGAAGCATAGGACATTCTGCAGATTGTTTATGAGGGTACAATTACTGCTAAACAGTCTAAACTTCAAAAACTGGCTATTGCCTTTTAAACCCTAAGAATGGAAGATGATGAGACTTTTGATTAATTTTATTCCAAATTGAGTGATATTGTAATTTCTTTTTCAATTTGGGTGAGCCAATATCTGAAAATAAGATTGTCAACAAGATTTTGAGGTCTTTACCATAAAGGTTTGATGCAAAGGTAGTGATAATTGAAGCAAATAGAGATCTTGATACCCTCAAGGTAGATCAATTAGTTGGTAACTTTCCAACTTTTGAGGCAAACCATAGGTTAAGAGAAAATCTAAGGGGTTTGCCTTAAAAATTTTCAAAGAATCCGACAAGGATGTTGAAGAGAATTTAGATTCTAATTCTGAAGAAGTTGATTTTCGGGTTACTATGAAATTTATGAAAATATTTGAGAAATATATGGAATGGAGAAAATCTAGGTTGATGATTTCTAAATTTGAGAAAAAGTCTTTTAAACATGTTCAGTGCTATAAACGCCAAGTGCATAGTCATTTTGCTAGTGAGTGTGCTAATAGAAAACCTAAGATCAAACGTAAGGAAAGCACAACATGGGATAATTCTTTTTAAGAAGCGGAAAATAATGTGATTGCTAATTCTACTCCTAAGACTGACAGTGCTAAATTCATTGTTTTCATGGCCAGATCTAACTTCATCTCTTTGTAGGGTTCCTCTAACAATAGTTTACATTTTGATGCTGATAATGATAAAGTATAAGATACTGAACGAAATTGGGAGGAAGCATACCATTCAGTGTTTAAAGACTATGTGAAGATGACCAAATTTAACAAGGAAATCACCATGAAGTGGAAAGCTGCAAAAGATCAAATCTCCTCCCTTAAGGGAGTATTATCTGGAAATATTAGAAAAATACTATGGCTGATATTCTGACCAATGTAGATCAAAATTATGAATCATTGTTTGATGATTTTTAAAAATCTAAATATGAGAGAAAAACCTTGAAGAAATAACTAAAGACATGTCTAACAAAAAAAGCTAATTTGATTGGTAAGAACAGGATCATTACGTTAGAGCTGACTACAACAAAAGCCCAGTGAACAAGATGAATACTAGATTGAAGAAACTTGATGACTTCTTGGGCAGTTAGAAGTTGCCAAGTGACAAACATGTCATTGGTTATGATCATGGTGCGTCGACTTCGAATAACAAAGGTAAAACTATCTTTGTTAATAGTTCTATAGTTTTAAAACTTGCTTGTACTAATCATGTTGCTAGTACTTCAATGAAGAATGTGTTATGTCTTACATTCACACCCATATGTCACCATTTGGAATAAAAGGACGTATTTGTCCCTATTGTAATAAGCTGAGAACTCTACCAAGAATAAGCAATGGAAGAAGTAGTTGTCTTCGCCAAAGATCAAATCCAGAGAAATTTGGGTTTGCAATTTTGATTTGGTTGATATGGTACATTCTATACTGAAAGCTCCAAATTCGCAATTGTGGGTACTAAATTTCCACCCCTGATCAGGAAGATCAAGCCCCACCCTTGAAGCTGAAAGGAAGATGTCATTAAGGGGGAGTCACAATTAAGGGAGAGTTGTAGTAGATATTTGATAGATATGTTGCATAATAATCATTATTTTTGTCAAATATGGTAAAAAAAGGGGGAGATCATCATATGAAAGGATTTACAAGGCAATATAGGTATTTAGGATTCATGTAAAAATTTTTTTGGTTGAAAGTTAATGTATTTTTGGGTTTATTCATGGGTAGATTGATTGTATTGTTTAGGAAGTTTTTGATTGTATTGTTTAGGAAGTTTTATCCATTGTAGCATATGAAATAATGATGAATGCAAATGATTCGAGTCAAACATTCACACATTTAAACATACAAAAGAATGAGAATAAAATTATAGATCATCATTAAATTTCCTTTGTTTACATGGGTTTAGTGCTCTCACATCGGGGATGTAGACTGTTTACAAGTTTTGAAAAATTATAGTCCCTCCCTTTGGTCTTAGATGTGATCCAAACTAAGTTAGAAATACAAAACTTTCAAATTACGTGAGTAAAATAAGGAAAATGCACAAAAATAAAAGGGGAAACTAGTGATCGTGGGGCCCAGTCAATGATTGTTCCTAGCACTAATAGTAAGTGGCTAGATGGCCTTTTTCTCCCCTCTGTTCACTTCTGGAACTTCTCCAAGGTACTATAAACTGTGTGTTTTGAACTTTAAACATGCAAATAGCAACTTGGAAGGCCAAATTCAATGTGGGAATCGCCCATGATCTTTGATAATCATTACTTCAATTATGGATTGTGTTTGTACAAATTCGAAGGAGTTGCAAAGGATGGTTGAAGTTGTGTCATTCTGACCCTATAAGTTTCAAAAATCACGATGGTATCCATAAGGATTTAACCACAACTTTTAACATAACCATCACCTATTAAGTGGTAAAATCAAAGAAAAGAGTAAGGGTTCATCCCTTGAATTTGTCATGGGCAAGTTAGGAAGTCTTAGTGTAATTCATAAGACTTAAAACGGACTCCCTTTACTTGCAGCCATGGCCTCACCTTGAGATGGCGAGAGGTTGAAGAGAACTTGAGTTGCAGTAGATGCTTTTAGTGAAGAACCCTTTGAATCTTTGTCAAGGTGTTGCAAAATGTTTCTGTGGACCTTGTGGAATCTCTGGAGCTTTTGGAACCTTGCTTGAACCCTTTCCTGAGTTCCCAAGTATGATTTTTATAGCATTTAGAGGTAGTTGGGGGAGTTACAAGAAGTTAAATTTCAAAATAAATCTAAAAGAAAACTGCTTGGAACTGTCAAAAACCACCCACAGGTGCCAGTGACCTTGGGGCCCGATCATTGGCAGGCCCATTTATAGGCTTTTTGTTTGTTTTCATCAGTTTAAGGCCCAAACGATTTCCAGACTTCATGAAACTTGGAGGGATATTTTCTAGTATTGTTTTGAGCACGGTACAGAGATCTCATCATGTTTTGACCTCTGAAAGATGGTTAACCCTCCTTTTGACTTTCTATGAAAGTTGACTCTTGCTTTAGCTATTCAAGGTTCAAATGACCTTTGATGATCTTAAAACTTGGAGAAGTTAATGTCAGGAATATTTTGAAGGTTTCATCCAAATTTCATGTGATTTGGCTTTACAAAAGTATGTTTCGATTGGCAACCCCATGGTAGCATGTTCTAAGTCAGTGTCCTTATGTATTGTAGGCAGTCGGTCAGTTCTCCACCCAAATGATATCCAATTATTTTGAAACTTTGAGGAGTTCACCCTAAACACAATTTGAGTCTCTTATTCAAATTTCATCAACTTTGGCATCTTGGAAGCAGGACTTTCGTTGGTGACCCTAAGGTTTGGGTTCACTGACCCTTAAGTTGACATATAGCTAAATCAAGGTCAAATAAAGTCCCCTTGACTTGAAAATTTGAATATTCATTTATGAACATAACTTGAGCTTTGCATTCAAATTTCATCAACCTTGACCACTTGGAAGTAAGACTTTGGTCAGTGACCCCAAGGTTTGGGGGTCACTGACCCAAAGTTGACATGTAATTGCATTTGAATCTAATGATACCCAATTGGCTTGAGATTTTATAGAGCCACTCCTAAATATGACTCGAACTTTCCCCGGGAGTTTCAGCTAATTTTGTCTTCATGAAGTGCAACTTTGCACAGTGACCCTAAAAAGCTTGAAAACCAGTCATCTAAACTTGGTTTACGTTCAAATGATGTCCATATGTTTCTAACACTTTGAAGGGTTGTCCTTGATTGTATTTAAAGATATCCCTATGAGTTTCAACTGGTTTTTCTATGTAGCAGTGTCAATTTCCACAGTTACCCCAAGAAAGCTAGGAAATAGTCATCGAAACTTGAATTTGAGTTGAAATAAAGTCAAAATGCTTTGAAATTTTGAAGCATCATTCTTGAGCATATTTTAGGATTACTATGTGAAATTTAGCCACTTTGGTAATCCAAAAACTTGAATGTGTTCAGTGACTCCATGGTTTTCAGTTAATAGACTTTGAATTTGGTGGTTGCTGAGTTAAGTGACCAAAAGAAGCCTGTTAGCTTTGAAATTTTAACTACTGTGCTCTGAGCTCATTTGAAGTTTTTTGAGTAAGTTGCATCAGCTCTAAACATCTGGTTATAGTACTTGACCAGGCATCCCATAACCTTAGAGTTATGTGCCTTTAAGCTTGGAATTTGCCTGAGATATCTTTATTGCAACACTTGTAATGTTTGTTATTTTTTTTAAGGGTCAACATCCATAAATTGCCAAAGGGGGAGATTGTCAGAATTATGATTGTTGGCTAATTCATAGTTGGACAAAACTCAGGGTCCATTGAGTTGTAATTTTCTAATTAATTTAGAATGGACAGTTGTGTATGTCATCATAAGTCTTGAAGTGAAGACAACGTAGAAATGAAGAAAATTTGTGAAGATTTGAAGCTGGGACAGAAGCACTGTCTGCTTGAGCAGATGTGGTGCCCGTTACGGGGAAATTCACCTACATAGAAAGTTGGTTTGCTTGAGCGAATTACTCCCCCGCTGTAACACTTTGACCTAACTTAATCTAGTTTAGCAACTAATTAAAGACGAATTGGTTGCTAATTGTGTTTTGCCTTTGTTTTTGTTTTTCTCCAGGTTATGGATAGGTAGTTGGGTTGAGTTTAACCTGGATTAGGTCGCTTCGGGCCCTTTTTCGTAATATTTGATTTTAATGGAGTTTGTCATTTTAGCGTTATCTTGATGTCATCATGTGTCTTTCGTAATGCTTGTCACTTTCCGTAACTGACTCGGAATCATCTGGAATCGTTTGAAATGTATAAGTACTCAATTGACTCGAATTGTAATTTGTATAACTTTTGGACCTGTCTACAAATGGCTAAAATATTTATATATATAAGGCCACTGCCTCTTTTTTTCATTCTTATCTTCTTCTTCTTCTTCGTTCTTCGTCTTCCTCTCCTGATCTTCTGCCATTCTTATCTAGTGGCTGGCGTCAAGCTCCGTTTCCTCGCGTCGGGTTTCTTCAATTTGATGCTAGAATGAGTGAAGCTTGATTCGTTGTCAATTAAGGCAAGTACAAACAACGATTGGTTGAGTACATGTTGGTAACTTGTGTTGATAGTTTATGCATGTTCTACAGCCTTCATGGTTCTTCTTTCATTGATAGGAAGAGAAAGAGAAGGATTTGTCAGCGTTGGAATAGTAGGTAACTAGCTCTGTTTGCGACCAGAGTATCAAGGCCGACCGATCGGTCCTGATAGCTGACCGGTCGAATTAAGGTTCTGGGAGTAGATCCGATCGGTCGGACCTATACCCGATCGGACGAATCGTGTACATATCGTGCACATTTCAGTAACATAGGTTTTTTAGATAGTGACTTCAAGTCTAACCAGAGGTCTTTCATAAACCTCCTAGTGGCCTAATTGTTAGGCCACATAATGGACTAAGAATCCCTTACAGTCCTATTTTAGAAGCACAGTGACTTTCTCTTAGACCTTACATAGTTACACTTTAGGATAGATATGGCAAGGCCGTAAGATTGGGTAAAGATTGCATACCTTTGTGAGTGAAAGACGATATCAAACCTAGCAGGCCTAGAAGACCTAGATTTCTCACCTTTCTCCTAATCTTGAGTCAGTTATGAACCGGCTCTGTTCTCAGGGTTTCAAGGCCGACCGGTCGGTCCTGGACCCCGATCAGTTGATTCTGGTCCTCGATGGGGTTTGATCGGTCGGACACTTCCCAGATCGGTTGGGTAAGTCACCTGTGAACCTGTAGGAACTTAAATGTATAGGACTTTCTAACCCGTTCTATATGACTTGGAGACCTATAGATGAACTACACTAATGACCGAACATAAGAATATCATGAATGGTCTTAAGGGCTGAGATACATTCATGAACGTTATCCATTTGTTAAGCACCTTCCCATGGGTGTTGGTTTATGGGACTCTGATGCTGCGACTGATATAATGAGACACCAAAGTAAGAACAACCGAGTATTGGATAACTTAAAACTACATTGGTCGGTAGGTTACTTCTGAAGGAGTTTTTGTTCACAGGTGTTTTTGTTTCACAGGTGTTTATCAAGAAAGAACGGACGGAACTTCCTAGTTGCATGGTATATTAAAGCTCATGGTAGATGATGGTTTTTTGGAGCCTTACATCGATATCCTCCGCTGGGAGTTAGGGCACCTCAGAGGCGTACCTTTTGCTGTCCGAACAATGGCCTTGGTGGATTTACTCCAAGAAGCTGAATTGTCTCGAGACCGGTATACCTTAGAAGAAAGCATTTAGCATCTTCTTCCCGATGCCTATGCAGTTGTGTGCAGACGAAGGTGACTCCTGCTGTATGCATTTAGAGTACGGGAATTGCTCAGGACACATTTCACTTATCCGTATACCCCCTGGACGGGAAGTAGTTACATTACACTTGAAGTGTATTTCCACGCTTGTATAGAAGCATTGCTCGAGTAGTGCGACGAGTACGTCAACACACTCCAACAAGTCATTGTCTGGTATGTACTTCATCGAGGACCTCATGCTTTCATCATGCCCTATTAGACGCAACTCCTCAATTGTGCTGGAGAGTCTTGATATCCATTCTCTTCTGTGATTTTTTTTGTTTCTTTCGCTATAGGCAGTGAGTTAGGTGCTACTTGTTAGAGGCAGTCGTGGAGGCTGAGACTCTTATATTTTGAGGACTAAGATGTATTGACACTAGTTTCGAGAAGTCCATGAATCTATGTAGTTGGATTTTTCTCTCACTATGTTTGGATGACGAGTCCTTGGTGTGTTGCAATCTAGGGAAGATAGTGATGAGGTAAAGAGTGTGGATTAATCGTGTTGACACTAAATAGTATATGGTGGTAGTTATGATTAGAGTGAATGGACTATACACAATGGTGTTAGACGCCTGATTTTCTTTTGTGGGGAGTATATAGTAGAAGACAAATGAGACAAATGAAAATACCTTGAGGATTGAAATCGAGATGAGTTTGGGAAGTCATCAGACAAATCTAGCCCTAGGAGTATGAGGAAGATATACATTGTTATTGAAGATACTGAATCCGTAAAATGCTTAAGGAATGAGTGAAAGGCCTTTTGATGACTATGATTTAAGCTTGCAGTTCCTAATATTATTAGTTCTCTGATGCGTTGATTGAGGATGAAGGGAATTGATTATAGGCCTTGATTCTAGGTGATTTATTGACATCTCGAAGGGATGACTTTAGAATTGTTGGTTGTTTTCATCTCGGGGAACCAAGTGTCACTTCTCCTAGTGCATTATCCATGCTTACGATTCCCACGGTTTTTTCCTTTTGCAGCCCATTTAACCATCGTTCTCTCGCTTCAAGACTTTTATGTGTTAGGTAACTACCATGAGATATCTTTTGTAACCGGTACGTCTCCTTTTGTCGACCCCTACTGCTTCACTATATAATCGGTCATATGATTATGTCTTTCTTTTTTCTGTGCTGATTAGCATGTATCTAATCTTCTTTCAGTCTCTTTAATGTCAGCTTGAATCCTATTTTCCTTGATTTTGTTCTTGGGTCGTTTTATGAAGGTCTACCTTTTCAACGCAGATATTTGATCCTTAGTGTCTCCTACTTTTTATCAAGATGCTTTTCGCGAACCTTGTATAGGTGTTCTGCTCACAATCTCAATGCCATCAATCAACTTCATTGTAACTGGACCCCGAATTATAGAATACTTTGTTGATCCTTCCAGTATCCAGAGAGACAGCGTTGGACCATATATGTATAGTTGATTCTCATTTTAGTTGTTCCGAGCTTTTCTTGGTTTTCCTCCACTTTGTCCAGCTTGGAAGCTTGTTTCTCTTGAGCGGCTGTAATCTTCCTTCTCTACTTTAATTATGATTGGTGTGATTGGAAGTGTTCTTGGTTCCTTGTAGACTATCGAGTCCCATTTGTCAATGAGGATCAAACTTTCTTTTCACCTTGTATTAGTGTACCTGCTTTGCAGCAAGGTTTGTTTCCTTTCTCTGGCAACCCAACCTTTCTTTGACTTGCAGACATAGCTACCCTGATTCTCTACTAATCTATTCTTGATGCAGTATCTTGGGTGAGAAATGTAATGAGGCTAGTGCTATTCTTTCGGTAGGACTCCTTGTTCGTTCGTTTATATCCTGATGGCTCGGACGGCTCCAGACAGTTGATCTCATCGACCGATAAGTTCCCTGGAAGTGTAAAAAGTCCCTTGCATTGCAGGCTCTGGTCAACGCTCCTGATGAAGTGAACAGATGGCCACAAATCGTTGAGAAGACGATCAGGCTGCCTAGTGTGCATGTGTTTGCTAATATGATCATGTCAAATAGTTGCTCCATGCCCCGTATGGTGTCTCTGGCTTTCATGTCGTGGTCTGGTTTGGTGAGACAACATAAGAATGAGAAGAGTTAGGCTGTGGAGCAGAGGAAGCTTTTCGACTTTCTGCGTCGTGCTAAGATTTTCTGCTTGGCATACGATTTGACAGGTTTAACCTGATAGATGGACTGGCTTCGAGAGTTTGTTAGACAGTCTGAGAAGCCTACATGTTGGCACGTTAGTTTCTTCGGGAGAATGTCCATGCTTGTTGCTGTGTACGTGACCCTCCTATGTTCTCCAGTGTGCTGCTATGCCATTTAGCAGCGTGCTTTCGACGGCGAGCGTTCCTACAGTGGATACAAGAAGGCAACACTTGGCCCATGTAGAAGGTCAATGTCACCCCAATCCTACTCCTGAAAATCTCACTCTTGAGAAAGCCGTGTGAAAGTTGTAAAAAAAAAATGATAGCTCGATACTCTCCTTATCTCTTTTCGCAGGTGTGTGTGTGTGTGTGTTCA
Source organism: Sextonia rubra (assembly GCA_037013555.1). NCBI lineage: Eukaryota > Viridiplantae > Streptophyta > Magnoliopsida > Laurales > Lauraceae > Sextonia > Sextonia rubra. Next base: position 57,107,200 of record JASUAD010000006.1, on the reverse strand, counting down.
TTCCGAGGATGGAATGATGCTTAAGTGAGGGACAATGTAACACTTCGATCAAACTTAATCCGGTTTAGCCACTAATTAAAGACGAATTGGTTGCTAATTGTATTTTGCCTTTGTTTTTGTTTTGCTTCGGGTTATGGATAAGTAGTTGGGGTGAGTTTAACCTGGATTAGGTAGCTTCAGGCCCTTTTCGTAATTTTTAATTTTAATGGAGTTTGTCATTCCAGCATCATCTTGATGTCATCATGTGTCTTTCGTAATGCTTGTTACTTTCCGTAACTGACTCGAAATCATCTGGAATCGTTTGAAATGTATAAGTATTCAATTGACTCGAATTGTAATTTGTATAATTTTTGGACCTGGGTGCAAATGGCTAAAATATTTATATATATATAGGGCCACTACCTCCTTTTTTCATCCTTATCCTCTTTTTCTTCTTCGTTCTCCATCTCCCTCTCCCGATCTTCTGCCATTCTTGTCTCGTGGCCGGCGTCAAGCTCCACTTCCTCGCCCCGGGTTTCCTCAATTTGAGTCTAGAACGAGTGAAGCTTGATTCGTTGTCAGTTAAGGCTAGTATAAACAACGAATGTTTGAATACATGTTGGTAACTTGTGTTGATTGTGATTTACTTCAAATCTCTTAGTTTATGTATGTTCAACAGCCCTCATGGTTCTTCTTTCATTGCTAGGAAGAGAAAGAAAAGGATTTGTCAGCGTTGGAACAGTAGATAACTAGCTCTATACGCGGTCGGCGTATCAGGGCCGATCGATCGGTCCTGATAACCGATTGGTCGAATTAAGGTTTTGGGAGTAGGCTCGATCGGTTAGACTTGTACCCGATCGGACTGATCGTGTACATATCATGCACATTTTAGGAACATAGATTATTTAGATAGTGGCTTCAAGTCTAACCAGAGGTCTTTCATAAACCTCCTAGTGGCCTAATTGTTAGGCCACATAATGGACAAAGAATCCCTTACAGTCCTATTTTAGAAGCACATTGACTTTCTCTTAGACCTTACATAGTTACACTTTAGGATAGATACGGCAAGGCCGTAAGATTGTGTAAAGACTGCACACCCTTGTGAGTGAAAGACAATATCAAACTTAGCAGGCCTAGAAGACCTAGATTTCTCACCTTTCTCCTAATCTTGAGTTAGTTATGAACCGGCTTTGTTCGTATCAGGGTTTCAAGGCCGACCGGTAGGTCTTGGACCCCGATCGGTCGGATTCTGGTTCTGGATGGGGTCTGATCGGTCGGACACTTCCCAGATTGGTTGGGTAAGTCACCTGTGAACCTGTAGGAACTTAAATGTATAGGACTTTCTGACCCGTTCTATATGACTTGGAGACCTATAGATGAACTACACTATTGACCGAACATAAGAATATCATGAATGGTCTTAAGGGCTGAGATACATTCATGAATGTTATCCGTTTGTTAAGTACCTTTCCATGGATGTTGGTTTATGGGACTCCGAGGCTCCGACTGATACAATGAGACACCAAAGTAAGAACAATCAAGTATCGGATAACTTAGAACTACATCATCATGCACGGTTAGTAACGATGGATAACCAAATTAGGGTTGCTAGTAAAAGATCATGATTCCTACTAAATAATTTGGCTTGCATTGCATATTGATTACGGTTTTGCCCTCCTATTCACATGGTACGCATTCTACGCCGGGCTAAACGATTGGATATTCCCCGTGGCTATGTCCATGGTTAATCTTGGGTGGAAACGGTAGATTCCATGTTCGATGCTAATCGTCTGATTTATATGAGTTGATTAGGCTTGAGATGTTTCAGGATACCTTAGTCTTGACATGGACTTGACATAGATACTACCTTACCTGTCCATTTGTGTACACCCATATAAGTATTGTGCCTTGATATGATTTATTTGATATGACTCACATGATATCTTGCTTGGATAAATGGTGACCTCTACTTTTCTGTATGTTTGCATCTTATTCGTATGCCTACTTGACATAGTGTGTTCGATTGGTTCGCTTGTTCGATTGGTTCGACTATTCGATATGTTTCAAGAACTTGAGCACTGTATGTTTGACTTGACTATATGTACGTATGAGGTATGTTTGATATGATATGATATGGTACGCATGATCTATTCAAGTTCTAGTATTTGTTTGGTTCTGTATGGTTCGGTACTACTCAACCTCAGGCTGAGGATGCTCGACGGGGTTGACTTTGGCGTAGTTTATATGGCCTCGCTGCAGTGAGTTTATGTCTTGGGGATTCCAGACCCTAGGAAACTGAGACTCATCTGGCCCATGGTGTTCTCAACATGGATATAAAATCCCTTTTTAGGAGCACATGTCATATGCAGTAGCCACCTAGTACAGTGTTTCTGTTATTGATTCGTGTGGCATGCTTTATTCATTGCACGATTTGCCTAGTATATGAAATTGAACTCTTATATATGATTACTTGTTATTGATTCTTCTAGACATAGCACATGTTACTTTTATGTTGTTTATACTTTGCTGAGCCGTTGTACTCACTCGTTGTTTTTGGTGTTTCAGGATCAGAGTCATTTTCCAATCCCTCGAAGATCATCCTGACTTCAGAAGAGATCATAGTGACCCTAATGAGACGGAGAGTGGGTGTGATCGATCCGCTCCAACGAGCGCCTTGCATTCCTATGTTGGATATGTATTTGTGACTCTTCTCTCATATATTTCTTATGACATCCATTTTTCCTAGTGATATGTTTATTATAACTTTTCTATACTCTTTCGTGCACTGATACTATCTACAGCTTCCGCGTACATGGATTGCACGTGTGATAGATCCTTTGTATATGTGCACCTGGACCAGGTTTAGGGGTACATATACGGGAGTACGTGTATCACTGATTAGAGTTTCTCCTAATCCTTGACATCTTGGGCTAGGGTTATGACACCCGCTCAAGTGACTAATGAAGAAAACCCAAATTTGGGTTGTGTGAATTTGTTTCGCTTTTTAACCAATACTGCTTGATTTAGTTCTACATGGACTCTAACCCTAGGGCACAGAAAAAATAGGTTACTTAAAAGGTTTCCCTCTCAACTCTAAGGAACACTTCTCTTATTCTAAGTTGAGAATATACAATGGAGGTACCTTTTCTTCTCTAGAACATTCATTGGAGAGTTTGCTGAAATTCTAAACTTCTAAAGATTTGCACTTCTACTTCTGTGAAAGATTCGTTCGCCTTGTAGATTCAAGGTGGTTAATTCAAGCACGGGTGATGGTGAAATAAGAGGAGTAAGCAAGAAAAACTATAGTTGTTAGGTTTAGTTGCAACCGGAAAAGGGTTATGAGCATATCTTGTAACTATCTTTTTATAGTGCTTGGTTTCCATTGGTCTGAGTGATAGGACTCGTGGTTTTGAGTGATAGGACTTGTGGTTTTTCCTATGTTTGGTTTCCACATAAAAATCATGTGCCTCTTTCTTTGTGTGGTTGATTGATTTACAGTTCTTTTATTTTTCTACCATTGTTAATTGGACTGCAATTTGAAAATCTGATTAGGACCTTGAACATTTCACTTTTGGAGATTGTAAAAAACTGTCACATATAACCATGAGGTTCTACAAAATATCGAAATGATGCCATTAACTAGCTTCTTATTATTGGATAAGAAAAAGAGACTAGCTTCTTGTTATTAGGTTTAAACACAAGCTAATATTGCTTGTATTATAAATATAACAATAAGAGGCACTGGTAAGAACGGTGTCTTACCTTAGTGGGTAAGATGTGACGTTCTTAGTGGGAGGACAGGGGCTTAACTCTGGCCTTACCCCCTCCTTTGCACACGCTTGAGGTATTGTCCTACCAAACTGCTGCTCATACTGAGGACTATTTTCATTCATTAAGGGATATTTGATTTGTAATGAAGTCATCACGATCTACTTTGTGAAGCCCTTGGATCTTTAGATTGCAAATCCAGCAATCAACGACAAGGGCCCCCAAATGGGCAAAAGTATGGTCATGGGGGCTGTTTAATGGGGTCCATCAAATGGACCTTTCTTGACCTCAACTGCTTTGGTGATCTCTATATTGGTCATGTTGGGAGCACGCATTGCATAAAACGTTGAATTTTAAATGTACATACTTAATCATTGTGGTGGTCATTTTTAGATAAATATTCTCACTTCTTTAACTTAGGGACCTAACATAGTAATAAATATTTCGCTGGACCTATGATATTTTGGAAAAATATCTAGGGGCCTTTGGCCAAAGCTCCATTGAAAAAAAAGCATCCCTAGTAATTAGACTACCAAAGAAATGTACGAAGGCCAGTAAGGATTGTAAAGTTTTTATATGGATGAACATTTGAGTTCTTGATTAGTATTAGATCGCAAACAATTTATTTGAACTTCGATTTGATTAATTTTTGGGCAACTTAGTGGCAAAAACCCAAGATAAGCACCTGCTATGATGCCCAGATATGACATGGATAAGGTAAAGACATACTATAGACATGACGGAGACATTGATTTTACACATAAAAATCGAAGTATTGGATATAATACGTTGGCCATTTTGAAGTATCCGTGCATCATAGAGTAAATGTTAGTTCTGAATAAATTGGGTACTTTTTCTTTGTTGGGCAACCAAGTGAATAATGAGGTAGTTCTTTGGAAATGAATTTTCACTTCTACAAGTAAAATAACAGAAAATATAGAGTTCAAATGCAAAAATTATCGGTAAATATAGAGAGAATTGAAATAAGAGAAGAACAAAGAATTTACCTTATCAGATATGATACGACATGATACGTTGGCCATTTTGAAGTATCCGTGTATCATCTAGAGTAGATGTTATTTCTAGATGATTTGGGTACTTTTTCTTCATTGGGCAACCAAGTAAATAATGAGGTTGTTCTTTGGAAATGAATTTAAACTTATTTCCAAACTTCTATAGGTAAAGTAACAAAAAATATGGTGTTCAAATACAAAAATTCTCGGTAAATACTGTTAGGCCCCACCCTACATGCATGCATGATATTATCCCCTTTGGCTTATGGGCCTCACGGTTTTGCTTTTGGTGGGCCTCAACCCATTAAAAGGCCTCATACAAGATAAGGGTGCAAGCTCTATATATAAACCCATTCACTTTCCTCTCTATAGTCTGATGTGAGACTCAAGGATGTTACAATTCACCTCCCTTAGAGCTACACGTCCTTGTGCAGTAGCCTACCAGCCCTCTTGGCTTGCGCACTTGCACCAAGTTACTGTAGGGACCCACACTCGAATTAGCTGAGAGTCAACTCTGATACCATTTGTCACACCCCACCCTACACGCATGCATGATATTGTCTGCTTTGGCCTATGAACCTCACGATTTTGCTTCTGGTGGGCCTCAACCCATCAAAAGGCCTCATGCAAGGTAAGGGTGCATGCTCTATATATAAACTTATTTACTTTCCTCTCTATAGTCTGATGTGAGACTCGAGGATGTTACAAATACAAAGAGAATTGAAATAAGAGACAAACAAAGAATTGGAATAGCAGATGAGAAAAATCATTCCATTTGATTTCATTAATCAAACTTTTGTTTACACTCAAGTGACATATATAGAGAGAGACAAAATGTTGTAACGGAAAGGAAACAACAAGTGCTTGTACTCATTAGAAGGTCATGTGTTCAAACCGAGTCCCTCCCCCTCTTTTGCATTTGTGAGTTTTTATTACCTCATAGGTGCGAGTTGTATGTGTGGATTTCCATTAACTTACATGTGTAAGTTGTGCCTGTGTCCCTATTATCTCGTTTGTGTCAGTTGTTTATGTCCTCACATGTGTATTCAGGTCTAGCCCCTCAGCTGGATTACCAAAAAAACAAAAAACTAAGTTAACAATGATCTAACATCATAACTGAAATTAGGAAAACAAAAAAGCTATGACACAAAGTTAGTTATAACAAACATAACTTAGTGACTCAATAATAGACACAACGATTATAACTCAGTTAAGACAACTGAACTGCTCTAAGTATTACACTTGAGCTTTGCAGATAAATACAACAAGTTCAACCTTTCGTTTTGGAAAGTTTAACCAAAATTTACTTTGTTTCAGATATGAAATCAATCTCAATGGAGATTTACTAGAGCCATGATGTAGGGGCTACAACTAGGGCTATCAAAGGGTTGGGTCGGGCCCATGGTTGTCCTAACCCTACTCTCAATATATGCAAGTTGAAGCTTGGGCCAACAAGAGCTCTCGGAGGCCCTCCATTATCTAGGCACTTAGGTTGCCCTTAAGGGTTAAGGCCGGGCTAGGATAGGGCTCAGGGCCTCAAAACAAGAAAAAAAAAAAAGAAACCATTAGTTATAAATTTTTAATATGGCTATCGAGTGTTGAACGTCGACCGATCATCATTTTGTCTAGCATTTATTGTGAAGGGACTACCAAGAGAACATTTAGAGGATAGAACCAGCCTTTAAAAACTTTCTTTTTTGGAGCAAAGTTATATGTGCTGTTGTGAATTGTGCCCTAGACGTATGGTTTTATTTATTTTTTTAAATAAGTAAAATGGTTAAAGAACCTATTTTATCTCACACCTTTTACAATAACTTTCACGTACAATATCATTTCAGTAGAGTCTTATCTTTGAAAAGTTTTAAAATATTTATATTCACCTACCTTTTATGAATTGAAATTATTTTCAATGGCATGACAAATAAACATTGTTGGATTAAAAGCACTTAAAGAACCACTATTAGTTTAGACTTTAAAAATTGAGAGAGTTATAATTAACCAATAAAAAGGATATTTGCATCACATCATATCCTTCAAGTTCCATATCAATACAAACTACCCTTATAAATCAATTAGCATCCCAAGTCAGTCTATGGAGAAAAAAGTTTATCCTTATTTGTAAGAGTACTACACCCATTTTGCACGCACAAGAATCATCATCATCATCATCATCATCAAAGCCTTATCTCAACCATGTTGGGGTCGGCTACATGAATTCTATTTCTCCATTCTGTTCTATTTTGAGCTAAATCTTTCGATAAGTGCAACTTCTTCAAATCTGAATTAATGACTTCCATCCATGTTTTCTTCGGCCTACCCCTACCTCTTAATGGACCCTCCACCTGTATATCCAAACTTTTTCTCACCGGTGTCATTACTGGCCAACGCTCAACATGCCCAAACCATCTTAAACGAGTTTCTCTAATCTTATCTCCTATTGGTGCTACCCCTAAATGTTCTCGAAAGCGCTCATTTCTAATTTTATCTTTCCGAGTTTTACCACACATCCACCTAAACATTCTCATTTCCGCTACATCCATCTTATGAATATGTGTCTTCTTAATTGGCCAACATTCTGCTCCATATGTCATAGCTGGTCTAACCACTGTCCTGTAAAATTTTCCCTTCAATTTTGTTGGCATTTGTCTATCACAAAGTACTCCCGAAGCTAGTTTCCACTTCAGCGATCCAGCTCTTATCCTATGCTCTACATCTTCGTCAATCTCCCCATCCTTACTAATCATCGAGCCTAGGTACCGAAAAGAATCTTTACGTGGTATCTCATGGGTTTCAATTTTGACAGTGGTTTCAACACTTTGTATATGTCCACTGAAATTGCAATCCATATAATCTGTCTTTGTACGATTTATTTTAAAACCTCTAGATTCTAATGCCCTCCGCCATCTTTCAAGCTTTGCATTTACACCCTCTCTTGATTCATCCACCAATACTATATCATCTGTGAACAACATACACCATGGTACTTCTTCTTGAATATGCACAGTTAACTCATCCATAATTAATGCAAAGAGATAAGGGCTTAAGGAAAAAGGCAATAAAACTAGAAAGGATTGGAAGCAACCGTGTAACGTTTATTTCTTGTGCATTCAAATAATTAAATTAAGATGAAATGAACCAAGTGTGCATGTGTATGAGTTTTTAGGGCATTTTAAAATGGGTATGGCGGTATGAAATTTCCTTTATATCCCCTATTTATTGTTACTATGTGACTATTATATGTGTATTTTAGTGTATGCATATATGTATGCATAAATATAAATATGATATAATATATCTATCACGCCTTATCCTCCAACCACACCTCACCTAGGGTCAGATTTCTGAGTAGCCCAATTCAAAATCCATCTTCTCATAACTTCACATGTATAGATTCTTAACTGCACCTCACAAAATTAAAGATTGCAATGCCTTATGCTTATACCAATACTCCGTATTCCACAAACATGTGTGGCCCATAGGTATGGATCATTTGGAAATCAATAGACACTAACTGGAAAAATTCCTCTCTTTCCATTGCATCATAATTAGAATAGTTTCAATTTTCCCCTCTGATAATGGCTTTAGATACCAACAAGCAAAGATCTCAATTTCAACAGAATTTAAAAGAGTTGCACAAATGAAAAGAATAAAACTTATTCAACAAACAATAAAATAAAATATTTTAAGGTCTAATCTTACTGCATTATTTGGATTTCAACCAATAAAAAGATGAGAGAGTAAGAAATCAAGGAAGTTTCTAATAACAAAAGGAAACTTAGACACACAGAGAGAGAGAGAGAGAGAATGCCGCCTCTTTTTTCTTTTTTTTAGATATCAAAGGCTTGGCTCTATTTTTCGAGCATGTGGAATTTTCTTATGACCTTAGGGCCTGCTAAACTTTGTTACTCGCTTACTCGCTAAGTCAGGATATTTTGTGGGATATGTCTATTGTGGAGATAAGTGTGGGGGTTGATAATTGGTTTTTGTTACCCTCAAAACTAGGTCGGATCTAAACTCAATTCTAGGGGTGTGAGAATTGAGGCCAATTAAAAATTTTCTTACATAAACAATATCGGCCTTAATTCTGGGTGGATCGAAGTCCTTCGTGAGGCTATGCTTGGTGATGAAGCAACCATAATCACACGCAGAATTGAAATCCATAATCTGTGTAGATGAGTATCGTACACCAACCATAGAACAAATCATAAAAATAATAAAGTCAAGGTCAAGTGCTTTGAAGCATAATAATTAAAGTTATAATTCTAAGACAAATAAATTTAATGACTAACTAATGGCCTCAAACATGGCCTTATTACATAATCTAATGTTTCGATCTCAGCACCAACACTCAGACACCTCAGATGATGTTATTGGCGCACCACTCAATAACTCAGCCATTTGGCGGAATTTCCTGCGTTCCTGACCCTCAGTTCGGTATCGGTACAAAACCTAGACACTAAAAGTAGTGGTCAGATTGAGGTAATCTAACAAGAGGGTAAACAGCAAGCAATGGTGTTAATCAATTGAATTAAAACATATTTTTCATTTTGACTCAATTTATATCGAATGCCAATCCAGTGGCATGAATGCACAAAAACGCATATTCCTGCAGATACAATATACCAAAAATGGGTACTCCCGTAGATTCCATAATGAAAATGTGAGTTCATGATACCAATATCCTACTTTTAGTGTCCATCATGTGAGGCATCTCGAATCTCATGGTCCCATTCTAAATTCAGTTCAATTCTCATGTGAACATTCAACCAGCTTTGTTAAAAAGAAAGGAATTTATCTAATCCGACTATATATAGTTAGTGTGTTTTACAAATTAGGTGAAAAGGAATTCAAATTCCAAATCCAGACTTAATCAAATTATGATAAAAAAGGGAGGGAATAATTAAGTCCTTAATTATCATTTTTGTGTATAAAAAACCTTATTATTTTATATAAAACAAAAGATCCAAATCCAAGATTCTGATTCGAAATGTATACTCAAATTAAAATCCAAATTAGAATTCCAGATACATTCTAAATAAGATTTAATCACCCCCCAATTACCTTTTAATTAAATTCTAATCAATCTAAATAAAATTTTAACCATAAGTAAAAAAAACCAAATTACTTTTATAAACAATCCTAACCAAAATTCTAATCACACCTAATTTAATAATTAATTAATATAATCAAATCTCCATTAATCTACTAGACCATTAACCAAATCACAATACTCTAAACATTTATAAATAATATCCTAGCTTCTAATTATATTTATTTATTTATTTTATTTAAAGTGGGCCCAACCCGTCGAACCCGGCCCAGCCGTAGCTGGGCCTAGCAGCAGCTGGCCTAGCGCTGCTAGGTCCAGCAGCTACCAGGCCCGGTTCGTGCTGCTCGGCTGGCCAGGCAGCGCTGTTGCCTACCAACGCACACAGTGGCTGTTGCCTTTTTTTTTTAAATTCTTTATTTAAAATAAAAATATCAAATCTGTATTATCAAGGACATGAAACCCATTCGAATGAATCATATTTGTTTCAATCAAACTCAAATCTTCATTATTAATCCCTAACCCAAAATATTAAACAAAAACAAATAAATCATAGTTAGAGCATGTGATTCATGAAAGCAACCAATAAGACACTGTTTATAGTTATCTATTTGCTTAGATTTCGATGCCAATAGTAGATCTGAAGATCATACCTTAGTTTCCCCCCCTGGAGAACTTTTAGAGCTTGGTTGCAGAAAAAAAGAAGAAGATGGAATAATGGGGAAGACCTTTAGGGTTATATTATGTAAATGTTTTTTAAATTATAAAAGAGGGCTTCTTACTTTCAAGTGAATTTTATAAAATTTCAAAAATGGTCTTTTAGCTAAAAAGGGTCAAATATTTCAGGCCCAAGGCCCAAGAGTGTTTAATCAGACCATCAAGCCTTCTCAACTCAACTCAAACCCAACAAACCGATTTGAGCCAAAATAAAAATCTGAGGCTTAACAATTTCTTTCCCCTGTTTTTTTTTTCAGCCTTATATGTGCCATTCTCCCCTGTTCTTTTTGTTTGTCTTCACATTGCTTTTGTTTATTGAAGTTCTGTTCATTACCAGAAGGAAAAAAAAAAACACTGTACCATCAAAATTCCTGACTATTATTCTTAGAAGTCTCTTCGAGATAAAAAGACATAGATTCTTGTAGAATGAGAACCATATATATATATATATAATGCTTTTGAGTTTGATTAGGTAAACAAAATCATGAGGATTCACATACAAGTTTGTTACTTTGTCTACTTTCTAATTCAATTTGAAAATGGATTTTATACTATGCGTTTGGTTGATTTATAGAAGTAGAGAAAAGGGTTCCTAGGTTTAAAAAAGCTTGTAAATAGGATGTTTGTATTATATGGTTCTCGTACATGTAAGTTGGACCTATTGGCAACTGGTTTTATGCTAAAGAAATGCTGCTATTTCATCAACTTCATTGTTTCAAAGAGTTCCTTCCAAATGGAACTACAGAATCGAATAGAAAAATTCTCCCACTCACAAGGAAGAAGTGGATCAATGCCAAAACTCAGATTTAATGAATATATTTTTTGATTTTCCCACTCATAAGAAAGAAATGGATCAATCTCGGAACTTGGGCTTTTAACTAAATATGTTTTTAGGCCATTATTGGACAGTTCAGATCTACCATAATATTCCATCTAGGTATCAAGAGGGGATCTAATTTTTGTTTTCTTCGCTCCATCAAGTGCAGAATGTTATACATGTCTCAATTGCATTATTTTGTAGCTTGTGTTGAATATGGATTTCTGCCAAAGTGTAGGAATTACCGACACCCTACTTTCTTAGAACTTGTTTATCTTCTACTTTTCTTAGATCTTGTTTATCCAACTTAAGGCCCATCACATAACAACCCTACTACCAAATGGTCATGATAAATTGTGAGGTTTTAATAACCTGAGTGGTAGAGGCCACTTATACATTGCCTTGGTCACGAACATGGATGCTCAATTGAATGACACAGTGATGGTAAAATGTTTTAATTCTCTACTACACATCAAAGAGCAAACTAAAACATAAGATCAAAGAAAATAGAAAACATTGCACTATTCATCGAACTTACAAAAAAAAAAAAAAAAACAATCAAATGCTAAACGCTAGAAGTGATAGAATTAAGAAACCAATTGGGTTTTAAAATTTGGGAGACTTCTAGCTCTCATCATCAGCAGAAGAAATAGCCCTCGAGGATCTCGTCTTCTTGGCCAGCAAGAGATTGTGTGCCATTAGCTAGCATCACTGCTCTGCTCCTTTATTTATTTATTTTGACAATAGTATTGTCTACAGAGAAGAATTTTAGATCCATATAAAAAAGTAGTATGTAATTCAATGTCTTCACACAGGTGATATGTTCCCAGCCATCTCAACCACCTGTAGTCCGCCCTCAACACTCAAACACGACCGATACAGAACACTGGTTCTCGGCCTACCACTTGACCATCATCTTCCCTTCTCTCTCTACTCTCCGTTAAGTTTCCAGCCATCACACCGTCCCCTCTGCACCACCTATCCAGACTATTGAACACTACCTGAGACTTCACCACAATACTCACACACCCCTCATCATGTTCGCCACACTGCGCACCAACATTAGCCTACAATCCAACCAACAGAATCCGCTTGCTTGCAAACAACCACAAGTTTAAAACTGAACATTAAAAAAAAAAGCAACAATGATTCTGGTTGCAAACAACCACAAGTTTGAAACTAAACATTAAAAAAAAAAAAGCAAAAATGATTCTGCACGCGAGAGAGAGAGAGAGAGAGAGAGAGAGAGAGAGAAGAATACCTGCCCGAAAGAGGAACCACTGTGCGCTATGCGTCCTACAGCGATGTCAATGCTGGAGAAGGAAATCAGGGAGAGACGGAGACGATTTTGAGGATTAGGGTTGGACTTGGAGAAAGGGCGGGAAGGGATCATTTTTAGATTTTGTAGTTAGGGATGAATATAAAAAGTTTCCACTGAATATAAAAGTAAAATGCTTATGTAGTTAGGGATGAATATAAAAAGTTTCCACTGAAATCCTAAGCCATTAGTGGCGACAAATTAAAACTTACTACTAAATCTCATTCCCTCCAGAATCTCATGGTGCTAAAAGTTCCTGCCATGGAGTAAGTAGTGAAATTTTGCTGTGACGCATAAGTTGTTCTTAAATGTAAGCATTATAATACCTTTAGTGGCAACATTAAAATTTCACCAATAAAAATGAGTTTTTAGTGGCAAAAATCAAATTGCAGCTAAAAAATTTGCCACTAAAAGCCAACTTTCATGCAGTGTGGCCTTAATTTTAATTAAGTAACTCTAATCAGGAAATTAAAGATTGGGATCTTACATCCTCTCCCCACTTAGAATAATTAGTCCCCCAAATAAAAACAATCCACAAAATCCAAAATGCAAGGGGAGTTGTTGCTTTTGAGATCCATTCGTAGCTACCTTAGGTACGTAATTCTGCCGAACCATTGCATTTGATAAATCACTCCTTTTTGCAAAACATCAAATCCTTATAACTCGTAACTCACACCAAGTCACTTGCATGTTTCATCCGTTTCGTTCCCTCGTAGTTCGTGAAACGACGCGTGCACGGTTGTTGGAATACGCTTCCTCATACCCTTGGCTAGCTTAAGTCATATCACACATTTGTTTTCCTTGTCTCACCAATCTTGCACTAACTCAATGATTCACTTTAACTTACTAGACCAGAACCAACCTTCTCTGAACTTTGGCACTGTCACCTATCCTTTCCAATCCATCTCGGCACCCAAGATGTTCGCTCATAGTTGCTTCAACTTAACACTGATACCAATATCGTCTCCAAATTCTTCAGGACAAACATATTTGGAACGGTTCCCCGCTCATATCTCATAAAACTCTATGGTTGTCCTCTCTCCTTTACTCAAATCAGTTTACTACCTTTTCGTTACAATACCTCTTACCTTGACTCATACGTCCATATTATAATCATAGGCCCACTACTCTCCGAAGCAAACGAGGAATTTGTACCTCAACAGTCTCACTTTTCAGCCTCTGAAAGTACAATTTGCATTGAACCACTCTCACTAATGACTTTACTTCTTGGACCATTTCATAAAAGGGTAGCGATAGGTTGAAATCCCTCAGCAAACGGCAAAATAATTCGCAAAAGCCACAAAACTCCGAGCTTTGCTTCATTAAAATCTGAGCTTCAAACACTTTTCTCGGCTTTTCTAACTTACAAGGCATTTATCGTCACAAAATCCACTCGCGATTTGACAATTAAGATGCTCTGCCGTAAGGAATGGGCAAAATCAGTTCGAACTTAGCATTCCTTAACGATAACTGCTAAACTCGCAGAAAAGTCTTCAACTACTGATTGTATACATCACTTCTACGCCAGAAAGCACACACTTTCACTATCTAACTCTATCAATGACACTGAAGAAATCAAAATCTATCGATAAATCTTTAGTAACAAACGACTAAACGTAGGAAAACTAGCAATCTCAAACGTATACGCCAGCACAAACACTAAAATATGGGTATTGAGACACTAAACTCTCCCCCACTTATGGAATTTGGTCCGCCAAATTCATAACTAATGCAACAGGGTAAGCTGACGAAAAGGATGCAAAGCTAAATAAAAGGTACAAGGTCGAGGGTTATGAAGATCAGCATACCTTAACTAACTCAACTAATGGTTGTTAGGGCACAGGAGCATGTGTTGGTAAGTGTAGCAAGCTGAGGAGCCTCCTTAGGTTGGCATGTTGGTGGCTTTTGTGGACTCCACTTCATCGGACAATCCTTTACCAGCATGGCTACTGAAACCACATGCGAAGCATGTTCTGGTACGGTGGCGACATAAGAAATTGTTGTGATGTTTCCCACAGCAGCTATTAGTGATCTTGCTGTGTCTTCCTCTCTTGCTACAGTGGCTGGTCCGATCCTCATCCTCGATGATTGGTGGTGTTGGAGTAACTTGAGTGGTCTTCTCCGCGGCTATGGTGCTCTTTGCGTGAGACTGGATGTCTCTTCCAAGCGCCTGATCAAATGTTTATAGTCCCACGTTGAGTACATCGCTGCGGACCGAGGGTATGAGCCCACCAATAAACCGTTCAATCCTCTTGGCTTCTGAGTCAACCAAATCTAGGACGTACACAGATAAGGCATCAAATCTGCAAATATAATTCGTCATTGTCATATCATCTTGTCTCAGCTACTGAAACTCTACTCGAAGCGTTTGCCGTCTGAGGATGTCGAGGATTTGTGCTATTTGCTGGGACAGGGTTCGCTGTTGCGCAAGGATCTCTTGTAGGATGGTGGAAACGCGGTCTTTACTACTCTCACTCTGACCGGGAGAACTTGAGCCAGTGTAATTGATTGATTTCATCATTGTTGGCATGAAGTTCCCTACGAAAAAACTAATGAAAAATAGCACGCATCTTAAGTAATCCTAATAAGTCCTTAAAAATGCATCATTTTATAAGTATTCTAGGAAAATTTGAGGACTTATTTATTAGTAATTTCTTCATTTAGGTGAAAAACATGTTTTTAAAGTTTTGAATGTCATTATTGTGTTTTTATGCAAAAATTATATAAAATTAGTAAATTTTCACAAAATCATAAAAACTTTCTATTTTTGGACTACCATTTTTAGAAGGTTTTTTAAATTCTTATTTTTACATGTTTCTCATCATCATTAGTTTATTTGAGACAAATTATGATTAATGATATGAATTTAAGGTGTCATTTTATGCGAATTAGGCCCACATTAGTGTATTTGTGACTTATAGTAAAAAATTGTTGAATTAATTAAATATCATTTTTGTGCGTAGGGAAAATTCAAGAAAAGGGACCCACATGCATCGCTGTTGCAAATTATTCAATAAAGTTTTCTCTTGCATTTGAAGTTCAAAATTGAATTTGAAGGAGAAAGGAAAGTGTTGGTTGAAAGATTCATTGAGAGAGACAAACTAGGAGGAGATTTCTCAAATCTAGAAAGTGAATTTAGCCACTTCAACATGCATGTCCATACCCATTCACATAAATCTCATGGCAAATATCTTGTGATTCCACATGTCTCCACTTTAGGAAAAGAAAGAAAATTAATTGAGAAGGGAAAGAGTATTACAAGAGGAGATAAAATTGGAAACTTCCATGCAAGATACACCATACCCATACACAACATGCAAGGTGACGTCTAACCCAGCCCTATGCAAGCTCATGGCCAGCATGTAATAGTGGATTCCACTTCATAAAAATCCAATGCAATGAAGAATTATTTCTATCAAACATAAGCCTGCTCCCACATTTCCTATCTTTTTGTAAAATTAGAATTTTGGCAAGCTAAGAAAGTGGGGCAAAGAAGGAACTTAGAGAGGTTAAAAAAAAATTCTATATAATGAATCCAAAGGGAATGTTACAGTTCCCAGACGCATCTCCAAACACCACTACCATCTCTCCATTGTTCCATATCCCACACTACCACCCAATTCCATGCTCCCTAGCTTCCAACCACATACTCACGTCCCATACCTCCCATGCCAGCACAGCCCTCTACTTTCCATAAGCCTCACCACCATTCTCACACGTCCAGCCAAAGTGGGGTTGGGTGAAGCCTACCTTTGGATCCATCCCATCTATTCCATCACCTTCTCTTGTCCATCTACATCCTCTCCTCCCTTGTGTGAAGATTGAAGATTGGAGCACGGATTACGTATGAAGTGCCGTCTTTTTCTTGATGTCTTAATCTAGGGTAAGGATAGTGTCTTTTTCTAGTTTTAATTGTTTTTGGGATTATTGGTTGTATTGGTTTGTTTTAATTTAAAAGATGCAATTAATGAGGTCAAGGTGTCTCGTTTTGGATCGGCATCGTGGTTTTGTTAGTGGTGATAGTATGCACTTGGTGCGGTATTTTTGTGGTCTTTTATTAATTCCGCCAATATTATGTTCTAATTTCTCAAAATAAAAAAAACTAGGATTCTTTTTATTTTATTCTATATCCTTTATATTTGAATCATTTTATTTCTGATTTTTAGTTTAATGCATGCTTTATTTATTTTTTTACAATTGGTGATGTGATGCATTTTATGGTTTTGCAGTTTAGGTTACATTTTAGTTTAGGATTTTTAGATTCGCTTTTTTATTTGTTATTTAATTTTCAGATTTGTGATTGTAATTTGAATTTAAATTTCATATTTGGTAGTTGTGTACTTTTATAGATTTTATTAGGCTAGCATTAATTTTTTCAATTAGGATTGGTTTTCTGTGAAAATTAGCTCCCTGTGGATTCGATCTTAGAGTCACTGGGTAAAATTATAATTGTCAACCTTGCACTTGGGGTCCATGTTGATTAAATTTTTGGCACCATTGCTAGGGAGCGCCATCGCAAAGACAACATTCCAAACTTTCCTTATTTTCTGCTTTGTGGGTGTGATTTAATTTCCAATCATCTTACTAGCTTAGGGGTAGCATGCATGGATTAAATGACCAGCCCATGGACATTTAATTAAGAATTTTTATTGATATTTTTTAATTAAAATTGGTTGGTTATAGATCTGAAAATTTTTATTTGCTAAAATTTTCAAAACCCACAAATTTTGGAGAGTTGCCTACAAAACTAGTCCTCTTTGATAACTAGTTTTGATAATTTATTTTTGTTGCTGATTAGTACTCTTTTTAATTAGTTTAAATTATGCTTTTAATCACCTTTTAGGTTAGATAAGTTACCAAAAAAATTCTGTAACTCACCTTCAAAAGGTAATTCAAGAACCCATTCCGATTTGGCTTTTTGGCCAAGATAAGTGCCTAGGGTCCAAAAGTTTTAGAACTTTCATTCGAACCTTATTTTTCCCATTAGTTTTTAATTCAGAAAATTTTTTTCTTAAGACTTTAGCTTAGTAAAAAAACAAAAAAAGAAAATGGACACCCTTACCTGCCCTCTTGACTCAATCTTTGTATGCATAAGAAACCCGAATTCAAGAGGTTAAGTGAAATCTATGAACAATCGAGATCTCTTAGTCCTCCCAATGGTTTGGGAAAAATAGCGGATGCACACAGTGGTCATGGCAATAATAACCAATTAATAAATTCCAATGGCAATGGAGATAGACCTAGGAATGGAAATGGAAATAGGCATAATCCCACTAATAATGAGGTGAACCAACCACTTAGGAGTTTACATGATTACCTCCAACTAACATGTCAAGCCACACCTTCATGCATGGTCATATCAGCAAGTGTGGGTCAAATTGATATTAAGCTAAAGGTCATCCAACTTCATCCTAAATTCCATGGACTCAAAACAAAAAGTGAATACTTGCACATAAAGGACTTTGAAGATGTGTGTGCAACACTTTACTTTAACAATGTAAGGGGGGACTTCATACAATTTTGATTATTCCTATTCTCTCTCAAGGATAAGACAAAAGTATGGCTTCACTCCTTACAGCTCAATGTGATTACTTTATGGGCCAACATGGTTCGCGAATTTTTTAAAAAACTCTTCCTGCCTCATAAGACCAACGCCGTAAAAAGGCTCGTGATGAATTTCAAACAAAAAGAAAAAGTCCTACTATATGAAGTCATTTAATTTCAAAATAAGGGGTTTTTCTAGCTCAACCTCAACCAAATCCAAAGGACAATATGAAGTCAATCATGCTGGACCTTCAAGCTGTTACTACTTTACGAAGTGAGAAAGAGATTTAAAAACCTAATCTGGAAAAAGATAAACAACCTGCTTTCTCAAATCAGAAAGTAGAGCCAAGAAAAAAAGAAAAAGGAAATCTTATAATTCCTATAAAAGAGAAAACTCTCGTTCCTCCAGGGTTCAAACCATTGCCATGCTTTCCAAACCGTTTAACTCTACCTAAGTCATCCACATGGAATCAAGAGATCATATATGTCCTTAAAGAAGTCAAAATTAACATCCCGTTGTTGGATGCACTTTAAGCAAGTCCCATCCTATGCAAAATTATTCAAGGAGTTGTGCACCATGAAGGGTAAAATGCATTTCCAAAACAAAGCATTTCTCACTGAGCGGGCAAGTGCTATTTTGAAGCACAACACTCCCCCAAAATATAATGATCCAGGATGCTTCACAATCTTGTATATTATTAGAAACTACCAGATCAAACAAGCATTGCTTGATCTTGGGGCGAATGTAAACTTATTACCCTAGTTGGTCTATGAAAAACTTGGGCTAGGTGAGCTGAAACCTACTTAGGTTATCCTTCAGCTCCTCGATTGATCAGTTAAAAGACTAAGAGGG
Source organism: Sextonia rubra (assembly GCA_037013555.1). NCBI lineage: Eukaryota > Viridiplantae > Streptophyta > Magnoliopsida > Laurales > Lauraceae > Sextonia > Sextonia rubra. The sequence goes on along the minus strand of JASUAD010000006.1, from coordinate 57,088,144 downwards.
GTAGTATAGGATGTGCTTGTGCAAGTTTACAAATTCTACTTTCCAGCAGACTTCATTGTGTGTTCACTTAGCCTATGGCAAACCCTAAAGCTCAGATTCTGATAATTCTTAGGAGACCATTCTTAGCCACATCAAATGTGTTGATTAATTGCCAGAATGGAAAGATGATGCTATCTTTTGGAAACATGACACTAGAATTCAATGTTTTTAATCTGTGCAGATAACCATGGGATGAAAATGATGACTATGAAGAGGTTGATTTTATAAACACCTTGGCAGTGGAGACTTTTACAGAGTTGGTCCATTCCGACTTATACAATTTGATTGAATTAAGTAAGGACATGGTTGACCCTGGGGATATTAAATATGGCACTATTGAAATGGCCAAGGCAGCATGGAAACCATCTTTTGAAGAGCTCGTAACAATTGGTACCCCAACTCTTCCTTTTCAGGTGAGGCCGCTCAAACCTAAGTTGAAACCCTTGACCTAAACCTTAAGTATGCTTACCTTGGGGATGATGACATATTTCTAGTCATTATTTCTGCACACCTTGAGAAGGACCAAGAGGTTCAACTACTTCATATGCTCAAATAATATAAAGGTGCAATTGTTTGGAACGTGGCTAATATAACAGGAATTAATCCCCTTGTGTGCACTCATCATATTTATCTAGAGGAAAATGCAAAACCCTCTGAACAGATGCAACGCTAGCTTAACCCCATCATACAAGAAGTGGTTAGGGCTGAAGTGCTAAACGTTTAGATGTGGGTATCATTTATCCAATTTTAGATAGTCCATGGGTTAGCCCTCCCCAAGTTGTACCAAAGAAAGCTAGTGTCACAGTTTTTCGAAACTTAAACAATGAACTCATTCCAACCAGAGTACCAACAGGTTGGCGATTCTGTATTGACTATAGAAAACTTAATGTATCATACGAAAGGATCACTTTCCTTTGCCCTTTTAGGACCAAATTTTAGAAAGGGTCACTGGTCACGAATACTATTATTTCTTAGATGGATACTCCATATACAATCAAATAGAAATGACATCAGAAAACCAAGAGAAAACAACTTTCACATGCTCCTTTGGTACCTTTGCTTATCGAAGGATGCCTTTTAGGCTCTGCAATGCTCTCGTAACTTTTCACAGATGTATGTTGAGTATCTTTAATAATATGGTGGAGCATTTTCTTAAAGTATTCACGGATGATTCCTCAGTCTTTGGATAGTCATTTGAGAATTGTTTGAGCAATTTGGAGAAAGTCCTCTCTCGGTGTGAAAAAAAGAACCTAGTTTTGAATTGGGAAAAATGTCATTTTATAGTTCAACAAGGTATTGTCCATGGGCACATTGTATCATTTAAAGGATTAGAAGTGGATAAGGCCAAAATAGATTTGATTGTCAACTTATTCATCCCAAAACCAGTAAGGGATGTGAGATCTTTCTTAGGGCATGTAGGATTCTATAAAAGGTTCATAAAGGACTTCAGTTCCATATCTAGACTATTATGTAATCTTCTGCTAAAGGAAAAAGAATTTGAGTTGACCAAGGCATGTCAGGAAGCATTTACCAAGCTGAAAAACATATTGACACCTGCTCCAATAATGCAACCTTCGAACTGGAGCCTGCCCTTCGAGACCATGTGTGACGCTAGTGATTACGTGGTAGGGGCAATTCTTGGGCAACATAGGGACAAGAAACCATATGTGATATATTATGCTATGTAGACTTTAAATAGTGTACCGATAAACTATTTTACAACTGAGAAAGAACTACTGGTAGTTGTCTATGCACTAGATAAATTCCATCCCTACCTTTTTTGATCCAAAATTATGATCTTTATCGACCACTCTACACTTAAGTACATTCTTTTTAAAAAGGATGCTAAGCCCAGATTGATTAGATTGATCTTTTACTACAAGAATTTGGCATAGAAATTAAAGACAAGAAAGGAGTAAAAAACGCAGTGGCCGACCATTTATCAAGGGTTATCCTCTCTAAAAATTTAGAGTCTTTACCAATTCAGGATAATTTCCTTGATGAATAACTATTTCTCACCAATTCCCAATCCCCATGGTATGCAAACATTTCCAATTATTTTGCTTCAGGTGAAATACTGAAAGATTTGACACATTAAGATAAAAATAAATTTTTCAGAGAAGTCAAGCAGTTTTCTGGGATGATCTATACCTATTTAAATATTGCCTAAACCAGATCATTAGAAGATGTGTACCTGACCATGAAATTATCAGTGTCATCTCTTTCTCTCATTCTATGGAATATGGAGGGGCATTTTTCAACCAAAAAGACTGCTTATAAATCTTGTAATCTCAATTTTATTGACCAAACTTGTTCAAAGATGCATTTGATTATTATAAACCTTGTGAGCGATGTAAAAAATTGGTTTCCATTTTCAAAAGAAACATGGTGTTATTGAACCCAATTTTAATAATAGACCTTTTTGATGTATGGGGGATAGATTTCATTGGACCTTTTCCCCTTAGCTATGGCTTTTGGTACATTTTAGTAACAGTTGATTGTGTATTCAAATGGAGAGAAGCCATTCCATGCTAGACAAACGATGCAAAAACGGTTAAAAATTTTCTTATGGGACATATATTCCTTTGTTTTGGAACTCCTAGGGCCATCATCAGTGATGGGGGCTCTCACTTTTGTAACCACATTATTAAGGCATTTTTCAAACAATACGGAGTTACTCACAAAGTGGCTACTCCTTATCACCCGCAAACAAGTGGCCAGTTAGATGTTTCAAATAGAGAAATAAGAAGAATATTGGAGACAACTATGAGATCAAATCGAAAAGATTTATCCATGAGATTGAACGATGCATGATGGGCTTATCGCACTGTGTATGAGACCCCGATTGGCATGTCTCCATACCATCTTGTATATGGGAAAGCTTACCACCTTCCAATGGAAAGCATATTAGGTCATAAAGCAATTGAACTTTGATTTAGAAAAGGCTAGGGGGAAAAGGAAATTGGATTTGAATAAACTGGAAGAGCTGGGGAACGAGGCCTATGTGAATTCTAAAATTCACGAGGAAAGGACAAAGTTTTCACGGTAAGAGGATTTTGAGAAAATTCTTTCACTTTTCTCAAAAGATCCTCTTGTATAATTCTAGACTTCACTTATTCCCTGGAAAGTTAAGATCTTGTTGGATGGGACCATATGTTGTCAAAGAAGCTTTTCTTATGGGGTGGTGACTCTTTTAGACTTAAAGAATGATTCAACTTTCAGAATGAACGGGTAACATTTAAAACCATTCTTGGAGCCTCCTTTGACTGATCCTGTATATCAGGATTGATGGGCATTAGATCTAATAGTGACCCCTTTTTCTTTATACCATACGTATGTAGTTGCTTTTTGTTTTTTGTTTTTTGTTTTGTTTTTTGTTTTTTGCTTTTTCTAACCATGGATAGGGCGCGAAAAAGCTACACACATAGGTGACTTTTTCTAGTTTACCCTCCATTAATTTCTTTCCTCATGTTATCATTTTCATTTATATGCTACATTATATACATAATATTGAGGACGATGTTCATCTTAGGTTAGGGGATGGGAACAAGTAAACTTGTCTACTTTTAGACAATTTTTGCAATTTTTTTTATTTCTAGGTTTTTAGGAAATTTTGACATTTTAGGATTTTTTTTTGGTTTTAGGAATTCTTGCAATCCCATTTTGTATTTTAGAAATGAAAGTTTTCAAAGGAATTGGGTGATTTGAAGATTTATAGGAATCTGGAAATTTCAAAACTTTTGGAAGGAAGTAAAAAAAAAAGTTTGCGGTTTCTAAAGGAGGAAACGCACTAGAGAATTATCAAAGCTTGTTTCTCACAGACACACATATACATTTTTTTTTTGACATTTTAGATAGAAAACTTTAATGCTGTTTCTGGAATTTTTCAGGAGAATAGGATGAGTTAGTTTGTAAAATATTTTTATTTCCTTGTTCATTTTTAGTGGGTTGTATCTGCTAGAACCAAAATGAATTAATTTGAGCAAAACAAGAAAAGGTTACCTAGTGTTTACTTTTGAATTGTTAAAAATACAAAGAAATAAAATAGTTTGTGACAAGTTTGGGTTTATAGCCTTTTCAATCTGAGTTAGTAAGCCCTAGGGGTATATCTATACCTAGTGCCCTAAAGCCATTAGGTTTGGTAGTATTAGCCTAATGTTCATTATATGTGTTAATTAAAAAGCTTAAGGGACTTAGACATTGCATAATCACAAAATGATTTAAAAAAAAAAGAATGATGATGAACTATGGCCCAACAAGTATCTGTAAAAATCTTCAAGTGATATGTGCAGATATGAATAAGGACGACGTTTGCTCCCTAGATCCCAACTCTTTTTATATCATATAAATTTGGGAATTTCTATGTTGGACAGAGTGAGTGAAGATTGTCCACAGGAGTTTGAGAGGAAGTATGTATGGGGATAAATAAGGACTAGTTTGCTCCCTAGATCCTACCACTTCTTATATCATACAAACTCATAAACTCTTACGTAAGAAAAAGAGAGTGAGAGAAAAGAGGCCATCGTAGTAGATAGTAGTGTAGCAGCTAGCTTAGTAGCTTCAAGAGCAAATTTATTTTTTCTAAATTTAGGGGGGATTGGACTATTTGAAGGAAAAATTCTATTTTTGCAGTATTATCATGGAATATTTGTAGTTTTTGATGTATACATTTTTCACCTGCACACAAATGTAGTTTGAAATTGAAAAAGTTTTCAAAAATAGAACTGTGAATTAGACTTTGAAAGTCTAAAATTTTGATCATTCTAGATTTCAAAAAGATCCAATATGAGGGGATGTTCTTTTGGAGAATTTCTTTTACTTTTGTTTTTAGTTTGTTCAATAAAAAATAAAATAAAGTAAAAAAGAGAATTCTATGGGTATATTCACTGCAAACCCTCATGGGGCACAATTCGTCCACTAGGGGGAACCTAGGGGTTTAAGGGCTTGCTGCATTAACTAAATGCAATCAAGAGTGCCGGTGAAAGTGGGGTTTTCCTTTTTATTTTCTGCATTTTATTTTTATCATTTAGGTTAGTTTTATACTTTAGATCACATATTTTACTCGAGACTAACAAAACACTAGTTAGGGGTGTGATAAGTTCTTAAAAATGCATCATTTTATGTGTATTTTAGGAAGCTTTTAAGGACTTATTCCTAAAAGTTTCTTCATTTAGGTGAAAAACTTGTTTTTAAAGTTTTGAGCATCATTTTTGTGTTTCCATGCAAAAATCATTGAAAATCATTAAATTTTCATAAAATCATAAAAAATTTCCATTTTTGGATTCCCATTTTTAGAAGGTTTTTTAAATTCTTAGTTTTACATGTTTCTCATCATCATTAGTTTATTCGAGACAAATTATGATTAATGATGTGAATTTATGGTGTCATTTTATGCAAATTGGGCCTGCATTAGTGTATTTGTAAATTGTAGTAAAAATTGTTGAATTAATTAAATATTAGTTTTGTTTTAGGGAAAATTCAAGAAAATGGACCCACATGCATCTTTGATGCAAATGAATCAAGAAAGTTTTCTCTTGAATTTCAAATGCAAAATTGAATTTGAAGGAGAAAGGAAAGTGTTGGTTGGAAGATTCATTGAGAGAGACAAACTAGGAGGAGATTTCTCAAATCTAGAAAGTGAATTTAGCCACTTCAACGTGAACGTCCATACCCATTCATGCAAATCCCATGGCCAATATCTTGCGATTCAAGATGTCTCCACTTCAAGATAAGAAAGAAAATTAGTTGAGAAGGGAAATAGTATTAGAAAAGGAGATAAAATTGGCAACTTCCATGCAAGATATGTCATATCCATACACAACATGCAAGTGATGTCCAACCCAGCCCTATGCAAGCTCATGGCTAGCATGTTATAGGGGATTCCACTTCATAAAAATTCAATGCAATGAAGAATTATTTCTATCAAAGGTGGGCCATGCTCCCACATTTCCTAGCTTTGTGTAAAATTGGAAAGAAAAAAGGAAGACTTACCAAACAGAATTTTGGCAAGCTAAGAAAGTGGAGTAAAAAAGGAAATTAAAAAGGTAAAAAAAAATCTATATAATGAATCCAAAGGGAGTGTTACACGTCCCAAACCATCTCAAAACACCACTGCCATCTCCTCATTATTCTATATCCCATACTACCACCCAATTCCATGCTCCCTAGCCTCCAACCACATACTCACATCCCAAACTAGCACAAAACCCTCCAATTTCCATAAGCCTCACCACCATTCTCACATGTCTAGCCAAAGTGGGGTTGGGCCAAGCCCACCTTTGGATCCATCCCATCCATTCCATCACCTTCTCTTGTCCATCTACATCCTCCTTTGTGTGAAGATTGAAGATTGGAGCATGGATTGCGCGTGAAGTCCTATCTCTTTCTTGATGTCTTGATCTCGGGTAAGGATAGTGTCTTTTTCTAGTTTTAATTGTTTTGGGGGATTATTGGTTGTATTGGTCCGTTTTAATTTAAAAGCGCAATTAGTGAGGTCAAAGTACCCCACTTTAGATCGGCATCGTGTTTTTGTTTGTGGTGATAGTATGCACTTGGTGCGGTGTTTTTGTAGTCTTTTATTAATTTTGCCTATATGATGCTCTAATTTCTCATGATAAAAGAAATTAGAATTCCTTTCATTTTAATCTTTATCTTTTATATTTGAATTATTTTATTTCTGATTTTTAGTTTAATGCATGGTTTATTTATTTTTCAACAATTGGTGGCTTGATGAATTTTATGGTTTTGCAATTTAGTAGTTTAGGTTACCATTTTTAGTTTAGGATTTTTAGATTAGGTTTTATTTTTGATTTGTTATTCAATTTTTAGATTTGTGATTGTAATTTGAATTTAATTTTCAGATTTTGATAGTTTTGTATTTTTATAGATTTTATTAGGCTAGCATTATTTTTTTCAAATCAGACAGGTTTTCTGTGAAAACTAACTCTCTATGGATTTTATCCCTAACTCACTGGGTAAAATTGCAATTGTCGACCTTGCACTTGGAGTGTATGTTGATCAAATCCTCATAGGATATCTTAAGGTATTTAGTGTTTTTTTTCCTTAAAAACTAATCTCGCCTTGATACCAGTCTGTCATGACTGCAAAGCCGGTTTGGTGTAATGACCCGGTTCTCGAGGCTGTGACCCTTTAGGGGGTTGTTTTAATAAGATTTATTTTTCCCTCAGGGTTATTCCGCATGTTTGTATATACAAGGTCCATCACCGAAGCGGAATATTTAGCGGAAGCTTATATTGTGGTGCACCTCGAAGTCTAGAGCTCATCGAATACTGGGCTGTCCCACAAATGTGTTACATGTCATACTACCATAGTATTTCTCATATTGATATTATCATAATTAATAAATAACATAATAAGATAACTAAATAGGGTAATTTGTTTCTCATATATTTAAGGTTCAAAGGCACAAAGGATGTTTTAGTTACTGTAACACTCTAAACCTCATTAAGTATGTTTATCGACTAATTGAATAAGTTGTTAGCAAATTTCTATAGAATTAGCCTAGTTAATCGTGTTTTTTCTTAATGAGTCATGTTTAGGGTCATGGATAGGTAGTTGGGTTGAGTTTAACTTGAATTAGGTAGATACGAGTCCTTTTTCGTCATTGTAGACTTTGTAAGTTTATGTTATTCATGCATCATATTGGCGCCATCACTTGTGTCTCGTCAAGCTTGTTAACTTTTGTAATTGACTCGAATGTAAATGAAGCCATTTGAATTTGTTATACATTCACTTGACTTAAACTGAAATTATCTCAAGGATTATGGACTTTCTTATAAACTCCATAAAGAAATATGTAATATAAAAGGCTCAACTACCCATTGACCTTCTCTCCCTATATACACTCCTCTCCAACATCTTCTTTTTCTTCTTCTATCTCTTCACCACTTTTTCTCTCAAATCAAGGGGATAGAAGATTTGCATGTGTGACCTAAGGTTTTTACCTTCTATTCCATCATCTTTGAGCTCTCCTTTTGTTTTTGAAGTGGAAACTTATGCACTTTCTCCTTCTAATCCATCTTCAAGGTAAGAGCTTTTCCCATTATAGCTCTCTTGAGTCTAGAGGACTCTCATTTCAACATATGCACTCATCTCCTTCCTTATTTCTTCCATGCATGGGATTTAAGTCCAAGAATACTCACATTGAGTCAAAAGAAGGATTAATAGTTTGAAAAGCTTAATCTAAGGCAAGTATAAGCAAATTTTGGTTGAATACATGTTGGTATATCATGATTCATATGATTCTTACAAAATCTCTCAATTTTAAGGTGTTTTACAGGCCTTCATGTGTACTTTTATTTCCTTGTTTGAATTTGCATGTAACTTACCAAGTTCTGAAACTGCTCTAGAAAAATTGAAGCTTATGGTTAAGCCGTAAGTCTTTTACGGTTCAATGTCCAGAGAGTAACAAATTTGAAATGTATTTTACGACTAACCTACGGCTAAGCCGTAAGATGTACTACGGCTAAGCCGTAACCAACATTACAAGAAAATATACCATCTGCGACAAGAATTAGAGACAACCAAAGTTGTTTGTCCCTATATATTATCTTTTCTGCAACGAACAAAAATATTCATCTCTCAATGTTGTACCTAGTGAATTCCCACTGTAAGCAAAAATTCGTGCAAAAGTTTATTTTTAACGACAACTAGAGTTTGTCGCTAAATGATATATTTTTATTCAGTAACAAACTCTTGTTCGTCGCTAGATCTCCAAACATCAAAATCCAACTTATTCTTCCTTCTTAACTTTATCCCTAATTCGTCACCACTCACCAGCATTTCTCCTTCTCTATTGCCTGCGCAAGAGGTACATCATCTCTCTCTTCTCTTCTCCTTCTTCTACCTCTTCTTCTTCTTTCTATTTGTATAATTTTCTCTTTGGGTTTGGGGCTCTGCTACAACCGCCAAAAGGTATAATACTATCCTCTCTTCTGTGTAGCCAATTCATGGATTTTCTCTAACATACTCACTCCTAATTTTGTCTCATCCTCAAATATGTTAATCTTCTTAGATTTAGTGCTCGTAGATGTAGATTTCACACTCAGACTAGGGCTAGGACTATGATTGGTGTTAGGGTTTCGATTTGATTCGCCCGAGTGATTTAGGAGTCGTCAGGGTTTTATATGTGGATGAAGTCTTCTGGAATGGGCGTGTTGGAATCAAGCGACATAGCACGCCTGTCTACATTATCGGCGAGAGTAAGCCATTTTCCAGTGAGGAAAAGGGGTGTTTTGGGAAGCAAAGATAAAAAAAACAACAAAATGAAGATCAAAATCATGAGAGAATGATTTCGATTTTGAAGGGAGATTTCAACTTCCAAAACCCTTCGCTTCACATTCTTTGCACAACCTTCACAAACTCTGTTTTTGAACTTTTCAGGAGGCGGCGCTTCTCTTTCTTAGTTCCTCTCTTGCTTTCTCCTCTGTGGTGGTTGGAGGTGATGTTCCAATGCCGGTGGTATCGGTGGTTGGCAAAGAGGGGGGGGGGGGGGGGGGGGGTGTTCGTGGGTTATTGGTGTTTTAAATGTTGGGTCTGAGGTTTAGAGAAAGGGACCAAAAATTGGGTTTTGGGGTTAAGGCGAATTTAGGGTTGGTGTTGGTGGTTTTAGGATGTTTCGACAACTATGGGATGGCCTTGCATGGTGATCCACAGTTAAACATAAGAGTATATAGAAAATTCATTTGTATTTGTTTCTTGCATACGCATGCTAATTTACTCTAATCTAGTTAGATCCTGTTGTGATTATCTTTTTTTAAGGCATGATTTACAAACTTGGATGGTTTTCTAGTCAAGTTGATTCCTTTTTTCAATTATTTTTGGTGAAATGCTTCGTTGATTGTTTGAAGGTTTTATTTTTCTATTTTATCTGATTTCAATGCTGACTGTCATTATGCTGCGGCACAATGGGGATTTTTCATTCCAGGAGGCATGGTTCCATCTCTATGATGAATACCCAATCAAATATGAAGCTGACCGCCTTCCACCGCCAGTTGTAGCTGATCTAAACAGTGATGGGAGAATGGGGGTTCTGGTGGCAACTCATGATGCCAAAATCTAGGTAACTTATGTTATTGTGTAGATGCATCTGTATGCGTTTGGGAAAGAGCCCAATCACTGGGTATCACCTATAGAATTAGGATGTTTTTCATTTATTTATGTTTATGTTGTTTGTTTTGATTGTGATATTGGTTGTCTTTGTTGTGGGTGTTGGATGCTCCTGCTTTGCAGGATTATTTTTATCTTAACCATGTTGATTGGTCTTCCAATGATGTGTTGGTTGGGGGTTTGCGGAATTGTGTTTATCTCTAGAATGCTTGCAGCAGCAAGGTGGGATTTTTATTATGTGGCCTTTGTTTAGTGATGTTTGATTGGAAAATACTATTGTTGCGAGTAAGATAACTATTCTACATGATCACTAAGTTGGATGGACTATGATTATTAAACTATAACAATAAGTAGCAACCACATACGACCAAAAAAAAAAAATAATAATAAAACACAAAATGCACAGAGTTTTCATCATTAAAACCCATTTAAAAAATTAGTTCTACAATCTTTGGGTTTTTTATTTTTATTTTTATTTATTTTTATTTGGGATTGCTTTTCTTCGTATTCACAAGTTGGTCTTAGAAAATTCCACATTCCCAATAGATACTTTGTAATTTCATAAATTTTCCAACCACACACAGTAACTGTTTGATTAAATGCTGGTGAAAGAATAAAGAATAAAGCAGAGTTCTAAGAAAGGTGCTAAAAAACTGGGAAACATTCATTTTGTTAGATTTAGCAGATCGCACATGATTTGTGATTATATGTGTGTGGTTGGATCATGATTCAAGTTGATTTGAAGATGTTTCCAAATATGCAAAAATATAAAGAAAAGACTAACCCAACTAATTATATACATTCCAAAAGTTAAATGTGAAGCAACTCTACAAGCTCTTTATTGAAAAAAAACATAATTTTAGTGTTTCAGACTACGAATATGATATTCCTTTCTTAAAGAAAAGAACCTAAAAGTTCTAAAAGTTGATTTGAGGTCTTGAACCCTCTAAATCTGAAAGTGTGGAAAGAGTGCATAGATGTTGACACATTAGATTACAAGACTGGTCTCAAAATGCTTGTATGCGCTGAAACACATGCTTCGTAACATTTGTTGTTGCTATACAGTGCTTGTCCATTTTTTTAATAGAAAACATTTGATAAGTTTTTAATGGTATTCTAATGTATGCTTCCAAGTAAAACTTATCTTGGGAATGAATTCTAACACTATAACTGTGAGTGGAGAATATAAAAACTGGACAAAAGCATATGCATATGTTTTAACGTTTAACTATCTGTCTCCCTCGGCATGTGACCAAAACCAAATGCAACCTAAGCATATATCTTAACTGCAGACTTCACATCAAATAAGCATAGTGTGTGCAGTATCTTGGTTGTGTCGAGTGCCATGTATAAATTACAGTTAATTAGAAAGTTGATTAGCTATAAAACTTCAGGCAGATGTGGAAATAGCTAAAGTCTATGCTCAACTTATCCTACAACCTTTAAAGCCCAGTAAGACCAATTTGTGGTTACTATTATTTCTTTTTTACATCATTTATCTGAATATTATTCTAAAGATTGTTTTCTTTAGCAAGAGAAAACTGGGTATTGTGAGAAAATGACCCACAAGTTATTTCTCTAAGACATTAACTGCATGTAATGCTAGTACTCATGGCGGTTCTCATTTGCTCGTCCTGCTGCTAAGAAAGTGTTCCCTTTGTTGGTAGGTTCCTTTTGAGCAAATTGTAGTATTGTACTATATTGCTTTATCTTATAAATCAGTTAAGTGACCTTGCACATTTAGATGGTGCTCAGTTGTCAACCACTTAGTTGCATGTGTACATCAGCATAGCTTTTGAGAGAAATTATTTTATTGGTCAACAGAGCTATAAGGGCAGGGCATGAACGGGACAGGAGCAATTGGATTATGCATCAGTACATGCTACAGGAGATTGGATTATGCTTGAATACATACTATGGGGGAAATTCTCTTACTACAATCTCCTAAAAGCTATAAAGGTAATCATATTTTTTTATTGAGGTCAATGGTATATATAAATATCAAAGTCGAGTACATATTACCTAAACTTTATGTAAGTAATATTTCTTATAACACACTAATTTTTTTTTTGTTTTTATTTTGTTCACAGATTGATGATGGAGCAGGCATGTCCCGTTGTTGATGAGGGCCTTTTTTATTAGTATTTGGACTGATATTCATATTAGTGTTTGGACATTTGTTTTGTATTAGTCTTTTATATTTGGATGGATACTTAGATGGATATTTGAATGAATGTATTATTTTTATTCTGTGATGATATCAATGGTTGTGGGTCTGATGTGAATGCAAATTGTTGTTGGTATGATGTGAATATGAATTGTTGTTGTTAATTATCTATTTTTGATGATAATTCCTTCAGTGCTGAATGGTCAACTATGCTCTTCAAATTCATGATTACTATTTTATAGGGCGATGAACAAATTTGTGTCAAAGAATGGACATTTGGGGACAAAACCCATCGCTGATTAACTATTTTTTGGGGACGAATAATTTCGTGTTTAAAGGTTGTACTTTTGGGGGCAAATCTTTACTCGTCGTTGATTGTCTATTTTTGGCGACAAATATATTTGTGCCTAAAGAATAGATATTTGGCGACAAACACCATAGGGCAACGAATGAATTCGTGCCTTAAGGTTGGATATCAGTGGACCTCAGGTAGAACATTTGGCGACAAATGCCATAAGGTGACGAACAAAATTCATACTAAAGGTCGATATTTGGGGACAAACAGATATTCGTCGCTAAATATATTCCCTAACGGGGTTTCTAAGAGAATGTGGGGACAAATTTTTATTTGTGGCAAAAACGTTTTTAGCGACGAATTTTACTCATTTGGCAACAAATTGTATTCATCACTAAAAGCCTTTTTTCTTGTAGTGCAAGCCGAAGCCTAACCATAATATAATTTATGGCTTAAAATCCAAAGAGCGAGAACATTACAAAACCTCCTACAGCTAAGCTACGGCTAAGCTGTAACATGTGCTACTGCTAAGCCGTAGCCTAACTGTGGCTCAGCCGTAGGCTAAAGACGGCCCGGCTGTAAGTCAAAATACAGTTCGACGATGTGAACGAGGGAAATTTTGGGTAACTATTGCTCACCCGTATTGCATGTTACGGCTAAACTGTAAGCTGTAAGATGCCCACGGCTAAGCCGTAAGTCACCCACGACTCAGCCGTAAGGCCATTAAAAATTTAGAATTAATGTAAGTATGGATATAAGACTTTATAGGGCCTTAGCTTTTGATCCCTATAGCCCATTAACTAGCCCAAAGGTATAATTGAACTGCATGAAGAGTCTTGAAGGCTGAGACTCATTCATGTAGTATTATTCATTCGTTAAGCACCTCACCATGGGTGTTGATTTAAGGGACTTTGATACACATGCTCGATATAATACAACATCAAAAAAAGACAACTGTGTATCTGATAACTTAAAACTATATCATCATGCGCAGTTAAACATAATGGACAACTAGATTAAGGATGATTTGTAAAATTTGCCTTGACTCTATTAAATCAAATTGTATAGCATTTTGGGTTACTGTTATTGCCTTCTTTTGTTCCATTCATGATTCTGACTTGCATAATCATGCATACGTTGTTTCTATTTGAATTGTTTTGTTTTGGACACATTTAGTATTGATATTGTTTTGCATTGAGCATGAATGGATTGTATGAATGACTTGAACATATATTCAACGAATAAATTGTACACATTATTCAAAATTCAATTGAATAAATTGAATCAGTCTGGCTCTACTCAGTCTCAGCCTTATGACAGCTGACGGGGTTGACTTTGGTGTAGCATGAATTATATTGCTGCAGTGTGTTTTCTTGGAGCTTTCGGACTCCATGTATGAGAGGCTCATTCGTACCTTGGCCTAGTCAATGGTATTCTCAACGTATAGATCTCTAGAGGGAGGATATGGCAAATGTAGTAGCCACCTAGTAACGTACTTTACTTAATTGAATCTTATAACATGTTCTATTCAAATGTGCAACATACCTAGAATACTAAATTGACAATTTATCTATGATCACCTGTTAGTGATTCTTGTAGATATAACATGTGTTACCTTAATTTTGTTTATAATTTGCTTAGTTGTTTTTGGAGTTACGGGCCCAAATCCAACTTCCGATCTCGAGAAGATCGAGAAAAATTCAAAGGAGGCCCTCGATAACCCCTCCGGCCTAGATGAGTGGACAATGGATCAATTTTAATGATCCAACCACGAAGAGCATCAAGGATTAAAGTTTAGGCCTCATTTTGGGATATAACTACATTTAGGGGCTTATGATTACTTTAGTTTTATTTTGATATGCATGGATCATGACCCATTGTATTGTGAAACGGTGTTACTCCTCTTTGTATGGAACCTTTCTTCCATTTTACAAAGTCATGTTTCTCTTAACTCTTATATATATAGATGTACATTAGTCTACTATTGTGATAACTTGCTCCATGATTGGTACTGACAGCTTCCGCTTATTGCATGCTTGGACAGAAGTTCACTATTAATACATCATATGTGTAAGTTAATGTGATCATCCCTTGTGGAATCCCGCTTAGACTTAGGCCCAGGTGTGAATTACACTGGAGTATGTGCATCACTGATTGGGTTTAACTCCAATCCCTGAATTCTTCGGCTTGGGATGTGACAATTACATTCCCCAAAATAAAAGCCAACAGAGGCCAGTACAAAAGTAATAAACCCAAAATATGAGAAACCTAAGTGTGATGATATTCCCCACGCTAGATATACAGTCTACATGACAACTTTAGCACAATAATCTCTCACATCAAGCCTTACCGTAGCCATCAACTTAAAACACGAGCAATGGGTGGGGCAGTACCTACCCACACGGCACCAAGAGTGGGTCAGAGAAAAACTGACAAGGTGTTGGTAATGGCAACTCACACGTTCATCAAAGTAGAGTAAAGACATGCTTGATTAAAGGAGGGAAAGACCATGAATAACTAAGCATGTTGGTGCATAACCATGTAAAGCATGTGGCAAATCAAAATATAATATACAAATATGTAATGAATACAATATCATGTGAAACTACGCATGTTCGTATAAAAGCAAATAAAAACCTAGGAGAAATCAGATAATATAATGTATGAAAGTAAAATTGAACAATATTAATGGTAATGACATTTACATAACATAATTCCACTGGGTAACATGTGCAAATTGCTTGAGGCCCTGATAAAATCGTGACATTAGTGTATCCAAGAGGTACAATAAAAGTGCGAAATCTACCGGGGAGTGCAATTAGGTCATAATAATAATACCTTGTCATGCGTGATACCGAGTGACACTCATGTCACTATCATGGGCTAAATACTGTAGCAAGCAAAAAGCTTAATCTAAATCCTAAAACTTACAGGTCTAACTGGGGGAATTTCCTTTTAAATTTTGCCAATTCATATATCATGGTTATGTGACCTCACTAGGCTCCGAGATGAGTATTATTGCCTGTTATGAGGTATTATCAAGAGTCAAGTCAATTCGATTAATTATGGTGCTTCGCACTGAAAAATTAAGTGTAAACCACAAATGGGGTGAAAACACGATTCCTGAGTCAAACTATACGTCTGGGTACAAAATACACCAAAAGGGGGTGAAATCAGATTTAAAACATGAAATGGTTGAAAACCGGTAAGTTTTTGTCTTAAAAATTCTAAGTACAAATGGGCAGCATCTCGACTAGAGACTAGATGCTCGAAATGCGCAGTGAAGGTAACAAGTGGATCCAAAAAATGAGGAAGGTCATCAACGTCCAAACACACAAATCGAGCCCAAGTAATCATAACCATGGATCCAAAGGCTGTAACAACAATCGAGTGCACATCCCCTGCCTAAGGAAAGACTTATATATCCATCAATGGTTTTTGCAATGGTTGGGTAGTCCCAGATGCATATATAGTATGAATGCGTGTGATAAGAGGGTGTGAGCGCCATGCTCGCACAAAATGTGCATATGATGATGAACATGGCTACCAAGCAAACGTACACTTAGTGAGCCATTACAGTTGGTCATTCATAGGGTCTCCTGCCTCTTTCGAGGTGCTCGGGTCAAATCGGTTGTAACACATGCATCACGGTCCTCACTTTCTATTTTTCATCTCTTGGTACAAAAACTTGATTGTGAGCTTCAGTTAAAGCCATAATGTAGTAATAAATTGGTGAGATTAGGTCAATCTACATAGAGCAATGTGCATTAAGGTTCTTCTCAATAACCTACACTAATTAAAATCTAAAACTAGCCTAATAAAAAAATAACAAATACAACCATTCCTAAATTAAATTGAAAGAGTTAATTATAAACCAACAAAAAGAAAACTTCCTAAACGAAAACCTCTAAATCTAAAAACTCCTAACTAAAGTTGCTTCAAAACTAATACACTAGTCAGGACTTCCAAAATAGGAAACTTACTAAAAATAAGATTATTATTAAAATTAGAAACTAAATTAAACTAAGTTAGAAACAAATAACCAAATAAAGTTAGTCAAACACAATCAATCATTGTTAAAAACAATCAACATAATCAAACAAAAGAAAAAAAAAACTACTTTCTAAAATTATAAATCCTAAGTTAGAAACTTTCCCAAATTAAAATTAGAAACTAAGTTAAATTAACTCTTTCTTAAGTTAGTGAACTAAGTTAGTTAAATTCCCAAAGTTAAAGACTTTCCAAAAATTAAGATTTTCAAATAAATTCAAATTTAGAAAGTGTCCAAGTTTAGAAAATTAAAGTTAGAAACTACCTAAGTTATGTTAGAATTTCAAGTTTTAGAAAACTTTCCCTTTTTTTTTTTGAAAACTTTAATGAAACACTTTTAGAAAGATTCTAAATCTCAAAATTACATAAGATTAGCAAGAAACTATAATTGGCAACTAATCTAAGCTAATAAAGTTAGAAAATTAGTGTAGTTACCTCATTTTCCTGTATTTTATATTTCTTTTAATGAAAGACAGACATACTTATCTTTCAAAAAATCAAGAAAGTTAGAAAGTTAGTAAAAATAGTGCAATGCACGCTATGCTGAAATTTCCTAATGTAGAATTCTGTGATGTTGTGCATTTTTTGTGACTAATTCAACCTAGTTTAATGCAATCTAAATCTAAGTTTAATGGCTGAATATTACACGTTGATGATGCATGAATCTAAAAAAAATAAAAAAAATTAAAGAAAGTAAAGTAAAAATGATCTCAAGTGAAAATGTTATGCATGGATCAGCATGACTAATTGACAATTTTACATTGCATAAATTTTGCACAGGTGGACTTACTGGGCATGTTTGCACGTCTGGAACAGCCGTTGTCTGAAAGCCAGAATTCTAGATTTGTAAAGGGTTTCCAACAACGTTCAATGTCCACAAAAATTTCAATTTAAACTAGTTTATATGCATAGATTTCTAAACATGAAAAGTTACCAAGAAATCATGTTGAAATTCTGAACTAGGTGCAGAAATTCTGTAGAGGGCGCTGTAAGCAGATTTTTCAGATCTGTATCTTGTCCAAAATCACTTTCAAAATCAGTATTCTAATTAGTTCTTTAGCATCACAACTGATCCAACAAATTTCACCAACATGAACATAAAACCAATCCCTATGTAATCAATATTTTGAGACTTGGATTTTCTGCACCATAGATTGTTTGGACGTCCAATCACATTTCAGATCTTAGTTTAAAACTTATTTAATCAGTTCTGAAACTTCAGAATTACAGCAACTTAAACATGTAAAGACCTTCACCATAAAATAATGCATACAGTGATCAACTTTCCAGCCATAAAACTATGCACTAATTAAACACAAAAATAAGATGAACATAAAAAGAAATAACAAAAGTACAGAATTTAAAGGGCGGTAGTGCAGGAATTTAAAAAAGTTTGTAAAAACAAAATTTTAAAAGTTGGTAATTGCAGAAAAATAAAGGTTGGTAATGTGCAAGAAAAGTAAATGTTGGTAGTGCATAAAAGTAAAGGTTGGTAAATTCAAGAATTTAAAGGTAATAAATTCACATCTTTCCCAACTTTCTCAATCAACTTGGGTTTAAGGTCACTAAAATTACAAGCCTAGGGTCTTGTCCTACTACTTGGGTTATCAATCCAGGTGGGAACACTAAACTAATGCGCACAGAGTACGGGGTTTTAGGGTGGGTCTCATAAATTTTATTTGGCACAAAAACCTCACTTTGTTGCCTCCCATTCCCACAAAGAATTAAAGATTCAAAGTAAATGTTGGAGGGTACTAAACTAGGTTGTTAATATTGAGATGTCATCCCTCTACTAACCTTTCCACATTGCACATAAGTTAACCCTCTTGAAAAGACTTATAAGGTTAGAATAGAAAACACATGAGAAGAAGAAAAAGAAGATAGAAAAGATAAAAATTTTACTAATATTCAAGTCTTTTACAAACGATAAAAGAATTACAAATAAAAAGAATCATTACGTACTAGGACGGAGAAGCCCCTTCTAGATGGAGATCTCAAGGTAGCGGTGTGGCCAAACCTAGCTTGCTTGAAGAAAAATTATGGAGACAGAGAGAGGGAGATATGGCATGCAGTGTAGCTAGAGAGAGAGGTGGTGTCCCTTCTCCATAGCTTGAGATGTCCCATGGCTCTTGTATTTATAGGTTTTGAGATAAGCTAAGTTTCCTTCCTTTGCTCGTTATGTAGCTTCCATGTATCTTCCAAGAAACTTCTTTGTTTCTTCTTTGATAAAGATCCCCTACTTGGCCTCCAAGTTTGCAACAAAACAGGAATTTGAGTGAGAGATTTTTTCTACTTTCTTTTCTTGTTTGTAGCACAATTCAAATACAAATTTCAGAAAGAAATTTGAAATTTACAACAGTGGTTGGACCCCACTTTGGATGTGTAACATGTGAGAAAATTCCAATTTTCTGCAATCTAGTTTACAGAAAGACAATCAAATTCCCAATGCCATAACTTTGTCTTTTTAGCTCCGATCGGCGTAATCTTAGATTTTACGGAAATCTACTCGAAAAGAACTTTCCAACGGTATGTAGATTGCCTGATTCAACACTTGGTCTGATAGTTATAACTGTTCTAACCCATGTTGTCTTCAGAAAAAACGTGATTGACTTACCATTTGTGTGCAGGAAACTTCCTTGCCACTTAACTTTCCTTTTCTCTTCACCAAGGCGCCTTCTTGAAAATTTCCATAAAACTTCCTTGCATTAGCTTAAAGATAATTGAATTAATTCTTGCAAGGAGTGTGGACCTTGCTTTGGCCGTCTTTTACATGTGTAGATTCACACATGCATATGTGTGGGGTCATTCTCAAACCAAATTTCCAACTTTTCTTGAATTTTCTTCTTCGCTCTTTTTCTTTCTTTCTTTTCTTCACAAATTTTTTGTTTACTTTAATCTTTGGGACCCATTTCGTTTATTTTCTACAAAACAAATGTGATATTTTACGTGAAAAGTTTATTTTTCAAGTTTATTTTTCCTCTAAAGTAAAAATCACATGATTGTGTGTCTATCTCAAATAAACTGATAGTATGTAATGATCACACTGTGCATGATTTAACTTGAATAAACTAATGATGACGATAAACCATATAATTTCATGTAAAAATTAGTTTTTACAAAACTTTTTCAAAAATAGATTTCTAAAAATGGCAAGTTTCATGACTTTATGTGAAAGTGTGATTTTTCAAAGATTTATACCTGAAAACTACAATGATGCTTAAATGTATCAAAACAATCTAAATGAGGCTTGGTTGAATGGATAAGTCTTTATAATAATCCAAGATATACATGAAATATGCATTTTTAAAGGCTTATCAATGCCCTTAAGGTGATGGCATGAGAAAACCATGAATATGCACAGTGTATATGTGAAGTGATTTCAAGCACATCTTTGGACATTGATCGGGAGTGATGAAAAGCTCAAACACCACCCTTGGTTCCAAGTCCAAGCTTTAAACATGTATATATTGCATTTCCGATCATTCCAAGTCTAAGTTAGGAAATTTCAAGCCTAAGCATAGATTTGATTTACATTCAGTAATGTGAATCAAGGGGGGAATATTCATGGGCCAAGTCATGTCAAAATAGGTCCCGTTGGTCTTAGGAGAGGGGTCTTCATTGCACACTAACGTTATCAAAGTTATGGTATCTCAAGTCACCAATAATAGAGCAACCCTCATTAATTAACAAGGACATGGGTGCGGTCAAGCATGGGTAATAGGTCTCCATTCAAGCCCTAAGGTAGTGGAATAGGGGTCCAAGAAGAATTCCTAGGATATGCATTCATATCCATTTTTAAAGTCATCAAGAAGTTAAGTGGAAAGGTCCATGTCCAAAGTATGGGTTCAATCCCCATTTCTTAGGCTTTGTGGGAGGAGTTTCATGGTCCAAGGTAGCCTATTCGGGCTTCGAAACAATGTTTTCAAATAGCCTTAAGTTGATTTCGAACTTGGTCTCTCATTGTACACTAACAAAGCCTCGGTTAGGCCTTTCATGTCATTACATAACACAACTGTCAGTAAATTTTCCGAGGGTTGGGTGAGGTAACAAAGGGCCATTTGGTCTCTAACTTTTAAGCCCATCGAGAGAGGAATATGCGTACAAAAGTAAGCCCTTCACTCGTCAAGTTCATAGTGGTTACAAGCATCTTAAAAGGGGGCATGGTTTTTCAAGTGAGTTAACTAATGTTTATGTAGCATTTATTGGTGGGCCAAAAAGGGTCCAAGTAAGACCCATTGTAGTGGGTCCAAGTGCCCACAAAGGCGGCACAATTTTCTCCCAAAGGGACCCCCAGCTCACCCCACTCTTGCCTTATTTGTTTCGGGAATAATGGGTACTTATGCCCCCCTTTAAAATGGCATCAAATTCACTCTAAATCTCTTCAAAAATGGGTTTAATAACTAAGACAAAACATGATGTTGTGTCACTTGAAAATTGAAACAAGCATGGAACACATGAGTAATCCAAGACTAACCACTTGCCTTCACTGAATTCGGTCCAAACCTGAAACACTTCTTTAAGAATGATGCTTTAAGCTCTAGCCAATCCAAACCTAAAAATACCCAAAAAAGATTAAGAAAGTCCAATTCCATTTTACTTGGTGAAATGAAACCAAACCACTAAAAAAGGAAAGGAAGTTCAAGGCATGGAAGTCCTTTGGCTTGGCTAGAAAGTAGAATTTCTTGCCTCTAACAAGGTTCTTCAAGCTTCAAGAGGGAGAACAATGGGCTTCCATGGCTGCTTGGGATGAAAGAGAAATGAAGGGAATAAGGAGAAGACGGGGAAGAAGATTACCAACTTGCTGCTAACAGTCCAAGGGAATCCAAATATCAAATGGCATTGACACCTTATCCCCTAACAACAAATCAGACCATCCAAAAAATATATATATCAAACAAAATCAATCTCCAAGGGGATTTGATCTAATAAATTGCTGAATCATCCAAATAACAAATCCCCTAACAGAAAGAATGAAGCATTCCATCCAAAGAAGCATTCTCTACATGTTTTCATTGTATTAGTGACTGTTCCTTTCAATCCCTTTCTTCCTTGTATTAGTGCTTGTTCTTTTTCAATCCCTTTCATCCTTGTCATCATTGTTTAGAATGTTCTATTTTAGTTGCTCATGAATGACGCCTAAATGAATTTGTTTACAGGCAGTCAGGCACTCAAGTCTGGACTGCTAACATTAATCATAAAGTGTGCCGAGAATCATACTAAATATTTTGGCAAGGTATTTTGTTTTAGTAGTTATGAACTACTCTTAAAAGGGTTTGATTACAGACAGTAAATAATGCAATATGTGGACACCTCATGAAGTCTGGCTTCTAAATATTTTGCCAAGTTATATTCATACAATCTCTTTGTGCTAATATTCCATTGATAAAATTAATCTTCTATCATGAGTGGCCACCATTGCTACAACTTTTAACTACATCTTCAGTGGTTAAGACATAAAAATCGTAGCTGACTGTGGCATTTTTTAAGATGTAATTTGCAAATCTAAATCCAAAATAAATGAAATTCTAGCCATCAAAGGTTATTATGACATTTTGTCAAAGACCTTGTTCATGTCCAGATCAAAGTACATGAAAAAAAAAGGAAAAAAAAAAAGTGGTATGCAGGGGAAAGATGCATTGCCTCTACCTTGGGAGTGCACAGTGATTGGGGCAACGTTGCAACAAAATGCAAAACCCCATTCGAAGACAATGAGAATGCAGGCCAATGACCTATGTGACGAAGAAGAAGAAGATCTGGAAATGAAAGAAGAAGAGGGAAGAAGTGAAGATTTGTGAAAGAGAAGAAATAAAAGAGAAGTAGAGGGAAAAAAGTGAAGATTTGAGCAAAAGGAGAAATATGGACGATTTGAAAAGAGATGAGAGAAGTTTTTCTTACCGATAGAGTTCCGAACCATGATCTGCTAGAATGAAGGCCAACGTCTGAACGTTACAGATATCATTAAGACAGGAGTTACAACCCATTGCAGAAACGACAACCTCTCCATCGCAGGAACCAGTTGAATACATTTGGAGAGGACTGAAGGAGTCAATTATGAGAAGAAGAGGGAGGACATTTAAAATGAGTTTTAAACAAATTAAATGACAATCAAATTCGATGGAATGATGGGGTATTCACATGTACCAGTCCAATATGTGGAGAAGAGTCAAAATATAGAAAACAAAGTCAAAATCAATTCAAGAAATTGAACCTTATTTCTAATTTGAAGTCCAGTTCGCTTGACAAAGTTGGAAAGTGGGGCTTAAAAATTACGAGGACGCCCATCTAGTTTATATAGATAGTAATTCGATAACCCATTACAAGCCTTCGCAACAATTCATGTTGGTCCTCCTCAAATTAAGAAACAAAAAGAAAGTAAAATAGAAAGAGAATAATATGAATTTTTAAATTTTGTAAGGATATGGTTAGAATCTTAAACTCTATATTGAATTTTGGATAATTTGTTCAAAAGACAAGGACTATAAAATAAATTTCCTAAAATGATAAAAAAAAAAACACCTTCTTATGGAAAAACCCAAACCCTCAACGAGCTTTGATGCAAACAAATCCTGTAGGCCAAACACGACAATTGAATTGATCATGCACTATGTGCTTAGGGCTAGGGCCAAAATGAATAGGATGCTTTTTCTCATTTTCATTTATTTTTTAAGCGAATTTTTTTCTTTTGCATGGGAGGAATGGTAAACTATTCTAAATTCCTAATACTCCACGTAAGTGTTCTCATTATGTATTTTGAGCTTGTTGATGTGTTTTGAATTGATTATTTTTTAAATATGTTCTTCGGAGCTATAACAAGGTTGCACATGAACTTGCTAGGTGTTAGAATTATGAGTGCTGGCAAATTTATGGGTTGGACAAAACTCGGGATCTAATTAAATTGTAATTTAATATTTTTTAGATTAGACCATAGCGTGCTTTACCTGGTCGCTTGAACGAAGGTGTTTGGAGAGTCATATCTCTCAAACCAACTATTGGTTCGGAGCAATCTACGTTCCATTGGAAATTTCTTTTTGAGTAGATATTCGTAGGTTTCAAGATTGCATCAATTGAAACAACAAAGTTATTCCCTCGAGAAGTTTGTTACATGTAATTACAGAACTGCCACTCACTCGAGTGCTCAGCTCATCCATTCGAGTGGATGACGGACAGAAACCCAATTTCTCAAACGAAATTGTTTCCTTTTCTTGCTATGACTGCCTATTTCTATTCTATATGGAGTATAACTTTAGGGCATGAATTGTGGGTTATAAATAAGGGTTTTCTCTCAACTCTAAAAAAAGAATCTCATTGATCTGAGCCCAGAAGACCTGCTAGAGATTCATCTTCTTCTCCAAAGCATCTATTAGAGAGATTATGCTAAAGCTTTGAGTTCTAGAGATTGTTTCTTCCACTTTAAGTAGAAGATTGTCTTCTCTTGTAGAAGGTTATCATCTTGACTATCTTTAAGGTGTTGCTGTTCATCTTGAATGGCTTCAAAGCGTGTTGGATCAAGCGTGAAGAAGGTTAACAACTTGTGTATTGACAAAAAGAACTGTAATCCTTTAGGTTGAGTGCAACTGGACAAGGGTAAAATCTGTGTTAGGACCTCAATCTACAGATGGGTTAAAATCCTTCAATTGGTATCAAAGCGGGCACACTAATATACTATGTGAGTTGATCAAGATTTATAGAATCGAATTTAACCAAGAAGGCACATCCTACATAAAGCCATCAATTCTAAAATATAAGAAATTTGATTTAAAGATGCTCAAATCTGAGTTTGATAAGTAAAACCTTGATCTTTTCATTGCTTTGAATGTAAAGGGTTTGGCCATAGAGCATCTCAGTGTGCAAATAAAAACGTTGAAAAGATATTTACAATACTAGCAAGCATTCAACAAACCCTGCTTATACTTGCCTTTGATTGATGATAAAAATCCCTAATTAGCTTCACTTGAGCTCAAGGTAAAAAATTCCCAAATTTCAACCCTAACAAGAAAAGGACATGCAAGATGGGGATGAGCATGGATGCATGTAGAAGAATAGACCTCTTTCAATTCATTTGTACATAAACATCTGAGGTGGATATAATTCCTCACCTATGGTAGCTTGTAGAGAAGAGAATCTTGTTGATTCTTCCAATTCCAACACAAAGAGGAGAAGTAAGAGAAGCTATAAATGAAGGTGAGATTCTACAATCCCACATTCAAGAGTCTCTTCGCAAATTTCAACTTAAAGATGAAAGGAGAGAATGGGAGAAGAAGGTTATAGTAGTTGAGATGAAGAGAAGGTTGATTGAAATGGGTTTCAGTTGTTCTTATATGAACATTTTTTTGAATTTACCAAATATCCAGTTCCATTAATATATTTTTTGTTTAAGTAAATTCCAAACATAATTAGTTCAAATGAAATCTAATGAGCTGGGGCCTAATATGAAAAATCAACTACTCAATGAAACGCATGTTTTGATATCAAGATAATTTGCATATGATATAAAACCATAAAAATAAAAATTACAATAAAGGGCTTTTCCACCTAATTGGGGTTAATCCAACCCATAACTACCTATTCATGGCCCAAACCCAAACCAAATAATCATAATAAGACAAACTAAAATTAATTTAGCATAACTTAACATTAAAAAAGATTATTTAAAATAAATCTATAATTAATTAATGTTAAACACTATTAAATTGTGAAAGACTGTCACATTCTCCACAACTTTAAGAACTATTTGGTCCTCCGAATAAAACGTACCTAAGTAAAAAGATGTGGATATTTTTGAGCGATCTGTTCGTTGAGCCCTCATGTGGTTTCATCGGGTCTATGGTGCTCCCATAGGACTTTAACTCATCGAATAGATCTCGTTCGCAAGACTTGCTCTTTTATATCTATAATACAAAGCAGAAGCTCAACGTATGATACACATGGCTCTATACGAATGTCACTGTATTGGATGACATGAGTTGGGTCTCATACATACTTGTGAAGCATCGAAACATAGAGCACATCATGTATATACTCCAGCAAACACTGGTGGTAGGATCAATTTATTGGCCAAATTCCCAATTTTGCTTTTGATTTCAAATGGTCCTACATATCTTGGAGCCAATTTACCCTTTTGCTCAAAACGGATTCTACTTTTCATCGGAGAGACCTTAAGAAAAACCAAATCCCGAATTTGAAATTCCAAGTCTCTTCTACGATTGTCATTATAACTCTTTTGTCTAGACCATGCAATCTTCAGTTTTTCAACTACCTTATGCACTTTCTCAATAGTCTCCGCTATAAAAGTTAGTCGGTGGAAACTCCGAGTTTCCACGTTTTCTCAGCACACTAGATTTCTACATTTTCTCCCATATAAAGCCTCAAAAGGGTCCATACCAATACTCTCGTGGTGACTATTATTGTATGTGAACTCGCACAATGAGAGATGCTTGTCCCATTCTTTGTCAAAATAAAAAACACTAGCATGCAACATGTCTTTTAAAGTTTGTATAGTGAACTTAGACTGTCCATCCATCTGTGGGTGTTCAGTAGTGCTGAAATTGAGTTTAGTACCCATAGCCTTCTGAAATGATTGCTAGAATGACAATATACATCTTCTATCTTTATCGGACACTATTGAAATTGGTGTACCATGCAATCTGATAATCCCATCGATAAAAATCCTTGACATATTTGTAAATGATATGCCCTTCTTAAAGGGAATAAAATGTGCAGACTTGGTTAGTCTATCCACAATCACCCATATAACATTATTCTTCTTGCTCATAGGAGGTAAATCAGATACGAAATCCATAGAAATATTCTGCCATTTCAGCATAGAAATCTCTAAGTGGTGAAGCAAACTTGGAGGCTTTTTGGTGATCAACTTTCACATGTTGACAGGTATAACATCTGTATACAAATCTTGTAATTTCTTGCTTCATGTTATTCCACCAAAACCTGTCCTTTAAGTTTCTATACATTTTGGTGTTGCCAGGATGTGTGGAATGCTGGGAATGATGAGATTCTATCAGTATGCATTCCTTCAGACCATTAATAGCTGGTGAACATATACGATATTTGAAGTATAACACTCCATTAACCATGCAAAAATCAGGTCGAACTCTAGTTAGATTGGGATATTTAAACTGTCTGTCCTTAAGCTGCTGTATCAATTCTGGTTGAAAGATAGACATCGCTGCAATTATTCCCCAATCGTTGATCTGTTCAATTGTAACATCCATAAATTGGAGCTCATCAACAAGAGACCATTTGCCTTGTAAAGCTGCCAAATCAACAGTTTTTATGCTCAACGCATCAATAACTGTATTTCCTTTTCCTATAAGATACTTGATGGGAAAATCTTAGTCCTTGATAAATTCTAACCATCTTCTTTGACTATTGTTCAGGTCCTATTGATATTCTAAACTTCAGTAATCTGATTAAACTCCAAACCTCTTTCCATACAGGTAGTGTCTCCACAACTTTAAGGTAAATACTATTGCTGCCAACTCTAAATCATGTGTAGCATAGCTCTTTTCATGATCCTTTAATTGTTGAGACCTATAAGCAATCACTTTGCTATTTTGTATAAGCAATGGCGGACCCACATTATGGCATTAGGGGCAAAGGCCCCCATTAGATTCAGGAAAAGATACAATCTTGAAATTGGCTACTAGCCCATGCCCCTGTTATCACAGTACATTTGCCCCTAATTCCTTTAGACCTAAAACCATTTTCTTGCCTCAAACCTCAAATCACCCAAATCACCCAAAGCCCGAAACCCTCTTTTTAAAAGCTCTTGCTCGAAGGAAATCCCTCGTCTTGCCCTACTTGGTTCCCCTTCAAGCTTCGAGCCTTCAACGGTCCAAATCTAACATTTCGGCATAGAAGTAGAGAAGTGTTGCTTGGCCTTACTTCCTCCAAGACTCTCTCTTGATCTTTTTTTTTTCTATCTATTTTTTCTTTTATGATTATCTAATTTTTCTTTCTTTTTACCTCTACTTTCTTCTTTGATTCTCCTCTTCTCTACCTATTCTAGTTTTTAGGTCTTTTGTTTTGTGGTGTATTTTTTTTTTATATTTTGTGTGGGTTTTCTCGGCATTTGATAATTGGGCAAGATAATGTTTCAATGCCTATTTTTCTAGTTTTGGATTTTGTTGGTATTTTTTTGAATGTAACATGTTTTGTATGCATCTAAATACTTCCCAAATGATTTTTTTTCTTTCTTCTCTCTTTTTAATTTTTAACACTGTCCTCTCTCATTGTCAAGCAAGCCTTGCTCATTTGTAAGATGGTGATGAAGAGATTCTTGATGATGAAGAGGTTTGAAGGACCTGTTTTAAGGAACTTTGTGGATGAAGTTCTCTTGATTTGAGTGTCATGCTTTAAGACTTAAGCATGTAGTATGTGCAATAAATTGGTTTGACAACAAAGGAACAAGAAACGTGATTTTTGTTCCCAAGAGATTTTCAATTTGCCTGTGACTTCATTTAGGTTTCAGAGTTCTGGTTAAGGGGATGATAGTCAACAACATATCAGATACAACTCAAATTTACAACCATGAGATAATAAATCATGCTAACTATCAGGAAAGAATTATTAGGCTCTTCGGCTCAAAATTAATGTAGCCTATTGGGGCATATGATTCTGTATCTGTGGTGCCTTGACTTTTAAAGGTGAGTATAGAGGTTTATTATAAATAAAGGGAAATTCCTAAATCATGTTCGTCTATCACAACATGCTAAAAAGAAAATAATGTGAATATGTAACCACAAAATAATTTCTTGACATCTTCAATTGATCATCGTCTGCCACCCTAGATCGAAAATCCTGGGTCCACCACTTTGCATAAGTAGACACCCCAAGCCGACTCCAATGCATTTGTATAAATCATATAACCTTCACTACCATCTGGTAAAAATAACAGAGGGCGGTAGCTAACGTTTCCTTTAGTGATTGGAAACTTACTTCGCATTCATCAGTCTAGACAAAAGCTATATTCTTCGGAGTCAGTTTAGTCAACGGAGCTGAGATTTTAGAGAAATTCTTTATGAATCTACAATAGTAGCCTATAAGACCTAAGAAGCTTTTAAACTCTGCTACTATCTTCAGACTCTGCCAATTCATGACTGTTTCTATTTTTGCTGGATCAACTATCAATCCATCTCATGTAACAATATGTCCCAAAAATGCCAACTACTCTAACCAAGTAGGGTGCCATCTTTCTTCCTCAAGAATAACACTAGAGCTCCCCATGGTGACACACTAGGATGTATAAATTGCTTAACCAACAAGTCCTACAACTGTTTCTTCAATTCATGTAACTTTGCAGGAGGCATTATATAAGGTGTCTTAGATATTGAGTTGTACTTGGCACAAGCTTTATAGTAAAGTTTACCTCTCTATATGGGGGTAAACCTACCACTTCATTTGGAAACATATCCGGGAATTCAAACACTATCTATATCTCCTCGATCTTCTTTAGTTGTTTCGTCTCTACAACAAAAGCAATGTAGCCTTCACAGCCACTACGAATCAGGTGATTGGCCTTAGGTGTCGAAAAGAATCTAATGTCCTACCTCCTCTGAACTCCTTCAAAGGTCACTGCTGGACTGGTTTTATCTCTTTTTAAAGTGACAATTTTGTGGAAATAGTCAATACAGGCCCTGTACTTTGTAAACAAATCCATTTCAAGAATTACATTGACATTACACATTGCCATTACTATCAAATTAGTTGGCAACTGTAGTGTCCTGATTTGAATACTACTCTAGGGGTAGTAAAACTCACACACTACACTCTTATTGACTAAAGTAGTCACTAACAACACATATGGTAGCTGCAGTGGCTGCTACCATAGTTCACAAGCAAAATGAGGTGCCACAAACGAATGTGTAGACCCTGGATTAAATAGAACCTTAGCATTTCAATCACATACAGCAACAATTCCTTCTATGACATCACTAGCCACTTCAACTTGCTCTTGGTTAATCACATAAGTTCTTCCCGCTAGTTGCGATCCATGCTACTGCTGCCTATTCTACCCTTGTCTTCCTATTTGCTGCTGTTTAACAGGAGGTGCGGTAAAGCCAACCTCTGAGGAGGAGCAGGCAGCGTCGCCCTAGCCTGCTGCTACTAAAGAGCTCTATTACCTGCTCTATTCTTTGGACACCGAGCGATAAGATATTCCATTGACCCACTAAACAAGCAAGGTTTGGTATTTCTCCAACAAACTCTGGTCTGATGTCCCTTGCCACAAGTATCGCACTTTACTTTACTGGAACCACTTGCCAGCCCTTTACCTTTCTATTTATTTCAAGGGTAACTTTTTCCTATATAGGATGTACTTCTCTTGGGTTCCGTCTCTGTCTTCTTTCGAAATAAAGCTACAGCTGCGTATGTCCTGTCTACTACAAAATTAAAAGTGGCCGGTTTCTAATAATCAGTCACATGATCCTTGTATGACAGTGCTAACCCAATGAGAAACCTTTTAACCTTTTTTTCTTCCAAATCTATCAATTTTGAAGAAAATTTAGACAATTGTTGAAATTTATGCACGTATGTTGCTACTGTCATCTGATTCTGTCGAAGGAATATAAACTAAGCTTCTTTCTCCTCGTGTATATGATCTGGCATGAACTTTCTATGGAACTATTTCTTAAAGGTATTCCATATGGTGGCATTAGGCATCTCTTTGTATGATTCCTTCACTATCTTCCCCCAAACTTTAGCTACGCCTCTAAGCATAAAGGTAGTGAGTAATACCTTTAGCTTATTAGTACAGGCCACCATATCAAATATATCATGGATATTATCAAGCCATTCATTTGCTACTATTGGATCTTCGCTGCCAAAGAAATCGGTAGCTCCTCTATTCCTAAACTTCTTAAATATAGTGTTAGGGTTTTTTTCCTTTGGTTGAACAATCACTTGTTGATCCACATGAGGTGGAGGTACTAGAGGCTAATTTTGTCTTTCAAGTATGGCTGTTATTTGTGTTTGCATTGTTGTCTAATTAGCTACCATTTGTGCTTGCATAGTTGCCTGGTTCTCATTGCTCCTAACCATTTGTTCCATTAACATTATGAAACATGCATCCATATTAGGTGGAGAAGGTTTTGGACCTTCACTCCCGATGCCTATGTAATCATCACGTGAACTATGTCCACTTCCTAAGCCAGAAGCCATAACCTATAACAAAAACAGGGCGGTGGTTAGAAGTACACCTCTAACCCATCACCAAATCAATTCAAGAAATATAAATCCATAAGCTGAATTTCTACTCGTCATATCATATCCTTACGGTAATTCTAGGATTTCTAAGTCTTTTAAGAAGACATATTCGGTCTCTAATACCATACTATATGTATATCACAACCCGAGCCTAGTGTTATGGACCGATCGTCTCACCCACGATTTATAGTCCATGCGGCACTCGACTAATGCCCCGTGCATTTAGCGAGCCAGCCTTTCCTCCCAAGCTACATGGAACTCACCTGACTATAAGGCAAACACCACACTCACAAGAGAAGAATACTTGGAGAATGCTAAGAGAACTAGAGAGCGTCTTACAACTCTTGGTTGGTTACAAATGAGGGAGGCCACCCCTTTATAAATACTTTGGCCTTACAAAGTGTGGCTTAGAATGTGCCACGTGTCATTCATACATTGGTTGAGAGTCTTCTAGAACTCTCTCTAGAATGTTCTACACTACTCTTTACAAACATCTTTAAGCTTCTACATTATTCCAAGGTTGTAGAGAATTGTAGAAACTTTTAGAAAATGGGCCCTTGGTCATGGGTCATGAGATTAGCCTGGCCCGCAAGATCCATCTAGGCTATGATTAAGCCTCCTCTTTACACAAAATGTGAGGCAATCTAGTAGATCGTGACAATCTCCCCCACCTAATCCGCAGACGTCCTCGCTGCGACATTCTCCTTGTGATAGTCTTCGAGTACTTTCTCAAATTGCTACAAAGTGTCCACTCGTTCCCAACTTGCTTCATGGTTGGGTTGACTCTTCTATTTCACTAAGTACTTGATATATGGAAGGACACCACGCCAACTTACTCTTCGGTCGT
Source organism: Sextonia rubra (assembly GCA_037013555.1). Classification (NCBI taxonomy): domain Eukaryota; kingdom Viridiplantae; phylum Streptophyta; class Magnoliopsida; order Laurales; family Lauraceae; genus Sextonia; species Sextonia rubra. The sequence continues at coordinate 57,056,398 of JASUAD010000006.1, read as the reverse complement.
CAAGGATACGTTTAGCCTCTTTATCAAATGATGTCATCATTGTAGCAGATGGTCGATTGATGCAATTCCTTGACGGGTCTTCCTTGTCTTCATGGTATGGCTTAAGACAACTCACATGGAAGACTATGTGGATCTTGAAGTTAGATGGAAGATCTAACTTATATGTTGCATTACCCACCTTTTAAAGTATTGTGAATGGTCCCTCATACCTTCGTATCAACCCCTTTATGAACTTCCTAAATACTTTGAACTGTTGGGGTTGCAACTTCATCATTACCTCGTCGCCCATATTGTAGTGTATCGGCCTTCGCTTCTTATCCGCCCACTTCTTCATGTGCTTGGTGGCTTTGTGCAAGTAAGCCTTGGCGGCGTCTTGTTTCTCATGCCAATCATTTGTAAAGGTGAAGGCAGCCTGGCTACCCCCCGCATAGCCGGTTGTGACCGTGTGAGGTGTGAGGGGTTGCTGCCTGTTGCTATCTCAAATGGGCTACGACCTGTTGATTCACTTCTTCGAAGGTTATAAAAGAATTGGGCCACATCTAGATGACTTACCCAATCCTTTTGATTTGTGTTAACATAGTGCCATAAGTATTCCTCCAAGAGTGCATTGGTCCGTTCGGTCTGCCCATCGGTTTGACGATGAAAACTTGTGGAAAAGTGTAGGTTGGACCCTAGCAATTTGAACAATTTTGTACAAAACTTCCCCATGAACCAAGGGTCTCGATCGCTTATGATGACTTCTGGCAAGCCCCAGTACTTCACCACATTTCGGAAGAAAAGAATAGCTGCATCGGCTACGGTGCAGTCCGCTGGTGCGGCAATGAAGGTAGCATACTTTGAAAACCTATCCACCATAACCATAATGTTACCTAACTGATTCACCTCGGGTAGGCACGAGATGAAGTCCATGGAAATACTTTGCCACGATCGTGCGGGCATCGATAATGGTTCTAATTCACCAACGGGTCTTTGATGTTCCACCTTGTCTTGTTGACACACAAAGCAAGTCTATACATAGCCCTCAACATCCTCCTTCATTTGTAGCAAATAGAATCATGCACCAAGTAGTGCAAGGGTCCTCCTATATCCTGGATGACCAGGCCATCGGGTGTCATGGCATTCTTTTATGAGGTCCCTTCACAAGTTCCCCCACTTGGGCACATAGAGTTTGTTTCCCTTGGCATAGAGTAGGCCATCCACCTCCTAGAAGCACTTAGTCCTTCCATCCTTAGTAGCTTCCAACAAGCTTTGTGCCATATTGTCTTTTAGCAAGCCCTCCTTGATCTTCTTAAGTATGGGATTTGTAATAGTGACGATTGCATTTAGCTCCACAAGTTCTGCCTTTCTACTCAAGGCATCCGCCATTTGGTTAGTGCGCCCTAGCTTATACTCAATAACCATGTCAAACTCAGCCAAGAAGCCTTGCCACCATGCCTGCCTTGGTGTCAACTTCTTTTGAGTTTGGAAAAAGCTTGTGGCAACATTGTCTGTTCGGACAATAAACCAGGATCCAAGTAGATAGTGCCTCCATATCCGTAAGCCATGCACAATGGTAGTCATTTCCTTCTCATGGACGAAGTATTTCCTTTCCGTCTTGTTGAGCTTACGGCTCTCATATGCAATGGGATGTCCTTCTTGTAAGAGTACCCCACCAATTGCAAAGTCTGAGGCATCAGTGTGCACCTCAAATGGTTTGGTGTAATCCGGTAATGCCAACACCGGTTCTGTCATCACTGCTTCCTTTAGATCCTCAAAAACTTTTTGGCATTCATCTATCCAATGCCAAGCTTGACCCTTCTTAAGTAGGTCAATCAAGGGTGATGCCCTCTTGTAAAAGCCTGGTATGAACCTTCTATAATAGTTCACCAGACCAAGGAATGATCTTAACTCTGTCACCTTGGTTGGAGGACACCATTCCCATATGGCCTTCACTTTTCCTTCATCCATGCGAATGGTGCCTTCCTTTATCTTATGCCCTAAGAACATCACCTCTTCTTGGGCAAATGAGCACTTTTCCCTCTTAAGATAGAGTTGGTTAGAGCGTAGTACCTGAAAAACTGTCCGGAGGTGCTCCTTATATTCCTCTAGAGTTTTGCTATAGACCACGATGTCACCTAGATACACCACCATGAACTTGTCCAAGTAGAGATGGAAAATCCGATTCATAAGCGTGCAAAAAATGGCTAGTGCATTCGTCAAGCCAAATGGCATGACCAAGAACTCATAAGCTCCATAGCGTGTCACGCATGTGGTCTTTGGTTCATCTCCCTCTGCTATCCGGACTTGATAATAGCCTGACCGAAGATCCAACTTAAAGAAATACTTTGCTCCACCAAGCTGATCAAACAAATCTGCTATGAGAGGGATAGGGTATTTATTCTTGATGATGACCTTGTTGAGTGCCCGGTAGTCAATACATAGCCGAAGACTACCATCATGTTTCTTTTGGAACAACACCAGTGCTCCATATGGTGCTTTAGAGGGTTGGATGAAACTTGCATCAAGCAACTCCCACAATTGTTTCTTCAACTCTTCCAACTCTGGAGGAGCCATCTGATAGGGACTCATTGCTAGTGACATAGCATTGTGTTCCAATTCTATCTTGTGGTCCACCACCCTCCTTGGTGGAAGCCTTTTGGGTAGCTCTAGTGGCATCACATCCTTGAACTCTCCAAGGACTTAATCAATCTCCTTTGGCACCTCTGTGTGTGGGACATCCTTGTCTTCCACAAGTGCTGCTAGGTAGGTGTCTTCACCCCTCTTGACACCTTTGGCCAACTGCAGAGCTAATAGTGTGGCCACCTCTCTCTTGGCCTTGATAGCAAGGACCATACAAGGTTTTTTCTCATCTATAATTCCAATGGCATCCAAATGTAACATTGGCACCGCCTTGGTTGGCTTGAGAAACTCCACCCCTAGCACAGATTTGAAATCATTCAAGGGGACTACCGTGAAGTTGGTCCTCCCTTTCCAATCCCCCACTTGGATTTCTACTCCTTTGGCAACTCCTTTGATGGGTTGAGCTTTAGAGTTTACCGCCTTCATATAGCTGGAGCCCTTCTCTAGTTTTAGCCCCAACGTTCGTGCTTCATCTTCAGCAAGGAAATTGTGTGTAGCTCCCATGTCTACCAATGCTTTGGTGACCTTTTCGTTGATTTGTACATTTACATACATAAGGCTTTTGTTGATGGGTGGGGAGCCAGTTGCTTGTCTCTTCACCCCATTGAGTACGGTAAGGGCACTCATCGTAGGATCATCAGTGCCTTCCTCATCACTAGAGGCCGCTTACTCTTTTCTTTTCAACAAGACATTAAGAGTGCGTCTTTTTGGATACTCAAACAGCTTGTGTCCAAGGCCCCCACAAATGTAACACTGGATTTTATTAGACTTCCTAGTCCCACTGGGTTTATCTTGGCCCTTATGTAAGAAGAAGGGCTTTTTCCCACCATCCTTTGAATCACCCTTCTTATCTCCCCCACCTTTGCCTTGATAGGGCTTAGAAGACTTTGGTTTCCCAGATCAGCTTTCTTAGAGAACTTCGTTAATATTTCAGCCATGGCTAAATCCGTGGCTAGGTCTTGTACATTCCTCCTTTGAATCTCTTGTTCAGCCCATGGTTGCAACCCATTCGTGAAGAAGAACAACCAATTTTCATCAGTCATATTGGTGATGTCCAACATACACTGGGTGAACTTCTTCACATATTCTCGAATTGAGCCATCATGTTTGAGTTTCATCAAGTTTTTCCTGGCCAAATACTCCACATTTTCAGGTAGGAATTGAGACTTCAATGCCTTCCTGAAATCTTCCCATGAGTCAATGGTACAAAGGCCTCTCTCCATATCATTGAGCCGTCTACGCCACCACAACATGTCATCATCCTCCAAATACATGGTGGCCATTTCTACCTTGGTTGCCTCATCCTCCACTTTGGCAACCCTAAAGTAGTGCTCCATATGCCACAAGAAATTTTCTACTTCCCTAGCATCCCTAACACCTTTATAGCATTTGGGATCAGGTAACCGTACCTTACGTTTCTCCTTAATGGAAGTGCCTCCATTGGCAACTGTTCGCTCTAACACAACCAGTCAATTCTGGACATCCTCGTCTCTCGCATGAAGATCTGCCAACAACTCTACCCTCAAGGAGGCGATGGTTTCCTTAACCTCTTCCTTCATGACTTGGAAAGCATCGCGAGCTTCTTCATATAGCATCTTCTGGATGTCAACGACCTCTTTGTCCATCGTGTTCACCCGAGATACCAACTCCTGTTGGCATTCTTTTTAAGTATTAACACAGCGTTCCAGCAAGTCTACATGACTGTCTACCTCACGAACGGTTCGCTCCAAGGACCTTAGACGTCTCTCTAGAGTGGCCAAGTCCAAGTCCCCACCTGGCTCACGGGAAGTATCTCGCGTTCCCTTCCCCTTCTTTCCACCCTTGCCAAGGACCTCGGTGACTTTGCTTTCATGAGATGCCATCACAACTTCTTCCTTGTCATCTTGCTCCAAGGGTGATGAACCAACCTGGCTCTGATACCACTTGTCACGGACAGATCATCTCACCCACGATTTATAGCCCATGCGGCACTCGACTAATGCCCCGTGCACTTAGCGAGTCAGCCTTTCCTCCCAAGCTACTTGGAACTCACTCGACTATAAGGCAAATTCCACACTCGCAAGAGAAGAACACTTGGAGAATGTTAAGAGAGCTAGAGAGTTTCTTACAACTCTTGGTTGGTTACAAATGAGGGAGGCCACCCCTTTATATACACTTTGGCCTTATAAAGTGTGGCTTAGAATGTGCCATGTGTCATTCATACATTGGTTGAGAATCTTCTAAAACTCTCTCTAGAATGTTCTACACTACTCTTTACAAATATCTCTAAGCTTCTACATTATTCCAAGGTTCTAGAAAATTGTAGAAACTTCTAGATAATGGGCTCTTGGTCATGGGTCATGAGATTGGCCTGGCCCGCAAGATGCATCTAGGCTATGATTAAGCCTCCTTTTTACACAAAATGTGGGGCAATCTAGTAGATTGTAACACTAGGGTTCCCTTAATTAGGGTAATCTTCGAGGTGTGACATGCATACTCAAGTGAAATTCCACCAAAATCCATGTCAAGATAGAATCCAAAAGGGATATTTACAACCTTCACGCGTGTGAGGACTCCTTAAGGACATTTGCCAATGAATGTCTCTAGCGGAATCCATTATTATCACCTGTACAATTCATCATTCATGTGGTATCACAGTTGAACAATCCATATTTTAAAACATTCCAATATATCAAAGTTAGGGATTTCATTTCATATAATATAGAGACCACCCCCAAAATATCTATACGGGATATGTATATATGCATATGCCAAGTCTATACATTGGAAAACATGAGTATACTACTGACAATGGCCTCCATACCCATCAACTTTGCATGTCCAAAATATACAAAACAAATACCAACTCTATACATTAATCAAGCATAACGCAAGAGTTGGTTTGAAGTTGGTCTAATTTCCCAAAATAACCCAAAATGAACTTTGTAGGGCACTTCGTAAGTCAAGGACTAGTACACGTCCTCAGCTGTCCACTATTCTAGACCTGGAGCAACCTCTGGAGTCTCCTCTTGTGCCTCTACAGTCTTTGCAGGACCGGAATTGATATCTAGGCGTGCAACATTTATTGGATAGCTATGAATATAACAATTTAGCCAAGTACAAGCAAAAGTAAAGTAACGCATGTTGCATCTCTAAGCATTTAAGACCATGCTTTTTAAAGAGTCTAAATGACAACCAAACATGTTGCAATATAGATATGGAAGAACTCACTTTATGGCTTATGCTTTAATTGAGTATGCTCTTCTATGAGAGCTTAAGTGTGAGATATAATCAGTGCCCTAGGCCTAGCTACAATCTGATTACCTGATTGGAGTTTTGAACACTCCTATTCTCCATTGCAGTGGCCAAACTTAGCTCACAATTCCTAAATTTACAATCTCATTTAACTCTTCTTTATTTCATTCAATTCAAAGTGATAAAAGAAGAGTACTATTAAAGAAACGATAATTGACAAATAGTAAAACAAGTACTAATTCTATATTAATTCTTTGGAGAACATTGATATTACATTTCCAATATACTAACATTATCATGTTGGTAAAATTGAGAAGAATTACAAGCCAACCCTAAACTAAATATCCATTGTCTCTAACAATCCATTCCAATGTAGTTTTAGGTTCACAAATGTATAGCTATCCTTCATTGATGTTGTATTGTATAAGCGCTGTACATTGAGTCGCCCAAACCCACACCAATGGTTGATGTTAGACTGAATGGGTAATATAAAGAAGGTATCTCAATTTTTAAGATTACTCATGCACTATATGATTTATTTGGTCAGTGTTAAAGGCTATGCTCCTATTTTGATAAGGAGTATACTATAATTACCTTTTAAGTTGATTATAAATAGGTCCTTGATTAAGGAAAATTGCCTAAAAGAATTCAGGATCCAAAACAAGACTCCAAACAAAAAGTCAACCCATTCAATAGGGCCTAAGTCCGATTGATAGGATTTGGATCCCGAGGGCTAATTCAATCGATCGGTATTAGACTTGACACAAATTCACTTCCTAATTTCTAAAGTTTTTTCCCATATCCCTTCATTTGTACCAGCAAAGGACTTCATCTTCCACCCAATTCCACACTCGCACTATCATTAAAATCACCTATCACCATCACCAATCCATTCATCCATCAAGAGAGGAAACTCCACCCTAAGTTAACATAGAAATTGAAAAGAGACGATGGAAGTATAATAAGATAAAGGTTAATTCATTCAATGTTCACAATAACAACATGCATTCAACAAAACCCTACTTACACTTGCCTTTGATTGATGATAAAAATCCCTAATAAGCTTCACTTGAGCTCAAGGTAAGAAATTCCCAAATTTAATCCCTAACATGAAAAAGGCATGCAAGATGGGGATGAGCATGGATGCATGTAGAAGAATAAACCTCTTTCCATTCATTTGTACATAGACATCTGAGGTGGATATAATCCTCACCTATGGTAACTTGTGGAGAAAAGAATCTTGGTGATTCTTCCAATTCCAACACAAGAGGAGAAGAGAAGATGTAAATGAAGGTGGGATTGTACAATCCCACATGCAATAGTCTTTTCCAGATTTCAACTTGAAGATGAAAGGAGAGAATGGGAGAAGGTTACAGCAGCTGAGATGAAGAGAAGGTCAGTTGAAACGGGTTTCAGTTGTTCTTATATGAACAATTTTCTGAATTTACCAAAAAGTCTAGTTCCATTAATTTTTTTATAGTTTTAAGTCAATTCCAAACCTAATTTGTTCAAATGAAATCTAATGAGCTTGGGCCCAATATGAAAACTGACCTACTCAATGAAATTCATGTGTTGATGCCAAGATAACATGCATATGATGTCAAACCATAAAAACAAAACTTACAATGAAGGGCTTTTTCACCTACTCGGGGTGAATACGAGGTTACCTAACTATGGCTCAAACCCAAACCAAATAATCATAGTAAGACAAACTAAGATCAAGTTAGCATAACTTAACATTAAATTAGATTATTTAAAATAAGTCTATAATTAATTAGTGTTAAACACTATTACATTTTGACAGGGTGTCACAGTTAGGATGAGATCCCACATCTTTTTTATTAAACGAAGGATAACATTATTTATTGTATTATTACATTTGGAGAGCTTGACTCGGATGATAGTAGGTAGAGCTTCATATTACGTAAGACATACGTAACAGCAAGTTACGGAGGGTAGCTTCAACATTCTCATTGAGTAGGGGCTATTTTTCAATTAATTGTGAAGTTTCCACCATCGGTGATTTCAGGTCCCATGTTGATCTTGCCACCTCCATCTGCTTTGTTTCCTCCTTGGACCTGTGGGTTGTACTTGCCCCCACCAGTCTGGACATTTTTAGTCTTGTTATTAGGCTGGGGTGGTGGTGACTTCTTAGAGCTCCCAAAACTAAATTGAATGTCCTGTACCATCAGCGTAAAAGAGTTAAGTAATTGCAATTTGAATCCATAAATAGGTGAGATCAACTTGAGAGAAGAAATTTTTTCTATGCCCCCAAAAAAGGGACACCATGCCATTTAAGTGGAGTTCATTTACTATTGGTCAATAAATCTCCTAATTAGATTTGCCATGCAGGTGAAATTCCTTCTATACATTCTTTTCTTCGTTTTCAAACAAATCTGTAACACCCCATCCCACATTGCGCTTATAAATGAAATTTGAGTCTAGTATATAATGAACTATATACGTTTAATAACCTACATGGTTTATTATATTACACTCATATTTCATTCATAAACGATGTGGGATGGGGTGTTACAAAATCAAAGTGAATAAAATCTGTTTTCCCTATTTTTGCTTGGTACATTGAAATAGTTGAAGTTTGTGAACATTGGGTTTTGGAATCAACAACCAATTAACACCATTAATGTAACCTAACTACACTCATCTTTGCGTTAGAAGCATGAGAGAGAGAGAGAGAGAGAGAGAGAGAGAGAATATGATACCATGGCGAAGTTTCTTCAATTGAAGTGATCCTGATGTCAGAATTGAGCTATTGGAAGCTGGCCTTGTAGCTCTCGAGACCTCCAATCCAGTTTATATAGATGGCAATAAGGTGTCAATAGAAAATGAAATTGACATTAGAATGCATATTGGACCGGTTGCATTAATTCACAGGGCCCACCCCTTACCACTGCGCTAGATACGTTTTGATCTTGAGAAAGACTGAGAAAGAAAGAAGCGTTAAGTAAGCGGACGAGAAGAAACTTAAGAAAGTAAAAAGGAATATCGTTACCCGAAAGGTTACATCCCACAAGGGTAAGGTATATTTCCGTTACAAGAAAGGTGCAATGTATAAAGAATGTGAGGACATGTTACGTCCAAATGGAAAAACATCCGCAGGAGAAAATTCACCATCAAGATCTTGTAATTAAGAGAAATGTGGACCATATTTCCTTCTGAACTACTTATAGGTGGTAACACGGAGTAGCCAACCTGACACAATCTCTTGATGACTTCATCATGGATGAGAGCTTGGCCTTTTGATTATAGCCATCCCGATCTCAAAATAAATGACACTAATCAATAAAACGATTTTCACATTTTATCCAATGGATAATTAGGATTAGTAAGAATGATCTTCATCCACAGCCAATTTTTTTTTCTTGGTATCCCAGCTATGTATAGGAGGTTGAAACTCTAAACATTAGTAGAGAGAAGTAGACTTCAGAGATAGATAAAGCCCTCCAATGAGGAAGTGGAAAGACCTCAGGCAAGGTAACACGGACCCCCTAGCGAACGAGAGCTATCTTCATCCATGACCATCTAATATTAGGGTTGGAAAACACTTCAAGTTGACTCATGGATTGGCCAAATCACCTCATTTTGCACCAAGGTCAATTCAAATTCAGGAGAAAACTTAGTTCAATATATTATGGGAAAATGTGGTAAGGATATTATGTTTCCATTATGTTTTCTGTCTCTTTTTTTCATATTTTTTGAATATTTAAATTTTGTTAATTTTGATTAATCATCATGGATTTGGGTAAATTAATATATATGATCTATTTCTAAATATTCTAATTTTAATAAAAACTAACTCTCTCATTCTGCCACTTCCTTGAGTTGGGCGAGTCGGGCTCTGAGTTCAGAGTTTCCCAATTAAATAAATAATGGGACCCAACATTGCGGGCCCCACCAATGGTGCTACTTGTCGTATCCGAACGAGAAATTGGATGCTCTGATGCTCGATAAGAGGAATTTGAGTGCCACAAAATGATTTGCTCCATTGAATTATTGGGAGTTTTGGAGCTCACCTTAACCCATTGGTCGATACATGTTTAATCCGATGGTTTCAATTGCCACAATGGGGACCATGTGCCCTACAGGAGGCCCACGTTGCAGCATCGTTGAGTTTTTTCTTTCCTGCTTTTAATAGAGAAGTTCTGTCTGTGGACGGTGGAGACTAATACTACAACAGTGCCCATGCTTGATTGGCATGTGAAATTCTATTGTGTTAACCGAGTGGCATGAGCCGATGTGTTATATATATATATATTTATATATATATATAATATTCATGTGCATATGTTCTTCATTAAGGGACCGTGCATACTTCTCTGTGGGGTCTATGGTGGACCCCACCAAGGGATAAGACTAGGCGGATTGAAAGATCCATGCAGGACCACCCTACATACCAAGTTTCCCCTCGATCACATGTTCCTAACCCCTTCATCCGTGACCCACAAATTTATTCCATTCGAATAGGTGCATAGTCAATCCATTTGGTAATATTATGTGAAATCTTTTGGAGCATTCAAGTATTTATATAGATTTAGCTATGGTGGATACCTGATGTAGATTGAATACTTATTCTAAGAAAAACTTCTGGTTTTTCATAATGCTGTATGTTGTTGCACTGTTTACCAGACAGAAATTATCCCTAGTTTCTTAATCCATACTTTGAATAGAATAATAATCTAATGTAACTAAGCAATCACATGATAAATTTAAACATCTATCAAAATAATAAAATGAAAATAATCAAATCATTCGTCATCAAAGCAAATATAATGTGCAGATACAAGATACGGGAGAATAAAGAATAAATCCCAATATCCAACGAAATATCTAAAAACTAAACTCAATAGTCAAACTCAAAATAGTTGTTATAGGTCTTCTAGACCATTCTTAGCGGTTCTCCCAATTTAGAATTAAAATGCTTTATTAATTACTTCTCCTAAGGTAGTTATTTTCATCTCTACTAGGAGAACTATATCTATCTTTTTTATGAAGGGATTTCATTTGACTAGTTTCAGATTTATTTTAAGCATTGGGTGGTACGATCATCTTCTGGTGATCATACCTGTCCATCAGAGATATAATGGCATAGAAAATGACGGCTTATGTTATATTCTCCGAGGGTATCTTATTTTCCTCTTTGATACATCACTAAGCCTTTTCGAATGTGTAAAGATCTATTTAGCAATAACAATCATAAGAAAAAAAAAAACAGAACTTCAGGTTCTTAATATCCAATGACAAAATATAATGAAAAATTGGACAATAAAAATTAGAACTTCAGGTTCACAATTTAAGAATTAGAACTTCTAATTTTGTTAAGACTTTGGGCTTGAGTTAGAACTTTAGGTTTTTAGCCTATGAATTAGAACTTCCAGTTCTATTAAAACTTTAAGTTTAAATCAAAACTTCTGGTTCTATCAAAACTTCAGGTTTAAATTAGAACTTCTGGTTCCATAAAAGCTTTAGGTTTGAATTAGAACTTCTAGTTTTGTCAAATCTTCGAGTTTTAATTTAAACTTTTGGTTCCGTCAAAACTTCAAGTTTGAATCAAAACTTCTAATCCCATCAAAGCTTTAGGCTTCAATCAGAACTTCTGCTTCTATCAAAACTTTAGGTTTGAATTAAAACTTCTGGATCCGTCAAACCTTCAGGATCTAGATTAAAATAACGTACAAAACTTCAGGTTCGGGTTATTTATTTGATATAAAACTTTTGGTTGTAAATATCGTTTGGAACATCAGGTTCCTATTACTCATATAGAACTTTTGGTTCTATAAACTTCTAATTTTAGTATATGCAACTGTTGCTTATGGCAATAAATTCATCAAAAAGCTAAAGTTTTATATAACCATTTATTCATAATTTTACTAAAGCAATTATGTCGAGCAAGTAATGCAATGGAATATAACATATCCATAATTTAAATAAAAAAGGAAAGTTAGATATACTAACCATTATCACTGATCAAAAACCATTTTGTTTTTGACCATTAGATTATCTTTCTTTAATTTTAACTGTGTAGTGCTCACCTCTACAAATATACTGGAAGAAATAGATCTGAAATCTAACTCCAAATGACTCCATATCGTAGAAATAGTTTTCTATACTCTGATTAGTCAAAATTTTCTCTTAATCGTTAAATAGTCAACTCCTACTAATGCGTAGATCTGCTTAAAATAAATCCGTAGGAGCAAACAAATCTCCGATCCGACTCCGAATGCCTAAGATATTGACAAAACAAGGTTCAATCGTTGCTTCAGTTAAATTAGCATTTTACCGTACGAATGTTTACATGGCGCTAATATCACCTTATTGACATTAGCACTACTTATGGCAGGTTGGGCTAGACTCTGCAAAGTGGTTAGGTTTGACCTGGACCCGAACTGCACCTCTCTCTAGTTGGGCTTCGTTTCAACGAGTTAGTTCAAAACCAATTCGACCCAACCCCAGTCTGACCTGGGTTAAGAAACCCAGGCCTAGATCTACTCACAATCCAACAAGGAACTCATTGTCGCTCTTTGTAGGATGACTTATAGAAGACATCGTCTTCATTTCACTCATCTACTCCCCGAGGTTCTGTAAAGGTTCCCGCCGGCGTGCGTCGTTCACCGTAGTGGGTTGGATTTAGTACCTATGACACCAAGAGTAATACTGTTAACATGACGGTTAAGCAAGTATAGAGATATATAAGACCATCATGATGTATCAAATGAATTAAAGTACATATTGATTAAAAGAAAGCAATAGCAAAAAACTAGGTAGATTGTGTATGAATTTAGTATGAATAACGAATCATAAACAGTATATCAAATATACTAGTTGGCATTCACGATGCTATATTCTACCACAAGAGAGCGTATCACCTAGAGAGAGCATATAACATACATATGACAATTATGATAAAGGATCAAGCTAGCTTCCTGAGGAGCACCGATAACTCCTCTATAAATTACTGCAGTAAGAACATAAAAAAATACCTGAATTGGTCCTATCAAACTTAATAAGGGTATAAGCTAAGTGGTGGCAACTCAACGTATCAAGATCGACTCGAATTCATATCTTTTATACTTTTAATTAATCATAGTGATCGTCTCATATTCATATATATCAGTGATACTTATCATATCATACATAAGGAGTTTTGGTCTTGAGGTCATGTTCAATCATCGGAATTGGAATTAACAATGTCTGGTAATCAAAGAATGCATACTTAATTGAGCTAATAGAGCTCAAACCCTCTTAATCTTAGCTACACCCATTTCAGTTCACGGACACACACTCAGTAGAAGCTCTAGACCGATGCCGCAAGGTTCACCAGGAAGAATGGGAACATGACTACATCATGTTGAGGGCAAGGTTTCTTAACAATATGAATGCATTTTAATTGAGAATATATCAAAGATATTTACTAGCCGACCCTATGCTAGATAATCGATGGTCCTGAGGGTATTCAATACTATGTATTCATAAAACGTTTGGTGTCATTGTGTTACCAAGATGTCAGTGCTATATTGTGTATATAAGGACACCTCTTATTATGCGAACACCCATGACGTGACATCAAGAACTCATCTGGAAAATCGAAGGGGATAAGTGACAACTCTACACTCGTCTCCCTTATCATTGATCACCATTGGGCTAACTTAATTATGGAAAAGGTGCGATATTTAAAGCCCTACAAAGTCAGTTGACATCCTTAATATCATAAGTTTACAGTGTTCTTACGGCTTAGCCGTATACATGTTACGGCTTAGTTGAGTGGCTTAGTCTTTCCCTTGATCTCATATGCATTTACGGCTTAGTTGTATATTAGCCTACGACTTAGCCATGCTAGGCCTACGGCTAGGATACAGTTGGGCTATGGCTTAGATATGGGTGAGCCGTAGAGTAATTATTAATTTTGGGGCTCTCTGGAAAGTTCTCCGTAGAATGGCTTACAGCTTAGTCACGGGAAGGTTATGGCTTAGCTATAGTTGAGTCCACAGTTAGCTGAGGGTTAGCCGTAGTTCAAATGTGGGTCTTGAGCTTTCTGGATTCTTAGCCGTAGATACTTACGGTCTAACCATGGGCTTCACTGTAAGCTTCAGAATTCCTAGAAATAGATTTTGAAGTATGAGTTCAAGTACAGACTCTACAAATTGGGTTCTAATGAAGTTTCTTTTGCACTTAATTATAATCTTAGGTCTTACATGCCCACATATATCGTTAACATTACATATTTATACTCATATTCACTTAATCCAACATATATGTACTTAATTAAGAGTAAATGAGCAGTTAACTTGCATTTAGATTGATCACTTCAGGAGTCAATAAATTTAGACATGCATGTAGTAATATATACTCTTATACTTACCTTATATCAGTGTTTTACCCAAAACTAGCCTCTGCTTTGGTTTGACGGTGGAGAAAACTTTAATAAAAGCAAATCCTATTATATAAAAAGACATGCAAATGGTGAATCAAATGTAAGATGCATGCATTTTACTCATTTGAGTCTTCTTGACTCTTTTGGACTCAAAGAAATGGAGAGATAATGGAGTTCTTACCTAAGGAAGCTGGAGAAAAGAAGAAAAGATGGAATGAAAAGATTCCAATGGAGAAGACAAGCAAGGAGATGATGAGGAATACAATAGGAGCCTTGGCTCCAACATGCAATAGCCCTAAACTTGGGATTTCCAGCTGGTACGGAGGCGAAGAAGAGAAGAAGAAAAAGTTCCAGCAATAAAGTAGAGGAAAATAGGGGAATGGTGGTTGCTTCCTTTTTAACTCATTTTTGCTGGACTTTTGCATGTAAGTCCAATTGTTTTGGGAAATTACAATTTAAGGCAATTGGGCTTCAATTAGGTTAAGATGGTTCTGAATTGAGCCGGGCCAAATGTTGAAGTTGACCCACAAGATGAAATGCTCATAATGCAATTGATGTGGTGCCAAAATGATGCAAACCATGGGACCCTAATTTACAAGAGGGTCCTCAACTACTTAAATAAAGTTCAAATCCCACAACCTATCCAACTGAGACCCACTAAAAATTAAGAAAAAGATGGATTAAGACTAAAATACACATATTAATAGAAAATAAAGCTTAATTAATATAAATTATAATTAAGTCGGGTTGGGACCTTACATCTCACCCTACTTAAGATCATTTGGTCCTCCGAATGAAACAAACTAATAAAATCTAATACTAAAACAAATCGAGAATATGTACTGAACCTGTTCATTCGTAGATGACACAAAGGAGCTACTTCATGCGTGTTGCACTTGGCACCACTTTGATCTCCTCATATTAAATGACGCAAAACATGCCTAGAATAATCTTCCGAAGCCTCGTCACACGTAGGGCTTTGAAAATTCCTATGAATTCTGCCCCAAAACGGATTTCCTTCCTCATGAAACCTTCAACATTGCTCTATCATCGATCGTAAATTTAGGGACATTTCTATGACTCCACTGTATTTACAATGATAAAAAACTTAAGGAATCCTCTAGATCCACTTCTTTTCAAACACGAAGATGCACATTTCATGCCTTTAGAAGTCTGGATGGAATGTTTGATTAGACATCTAACTTCGGCAGATACTCTGTGTTGAAGCTAAGACTTGCCACTAACAATTGAGGAACGTCAATCACAATTATAAGGCAACCTACTAACCCCAAAACGGACTTTATTCCTACCTACGAATTATCAACCTTATCACCAAACGATCGAAGACCTCTGTCAAATTACTAACGATCAATAGTTATCCGATTTATTTCATCAAACATGCCTTCGAATGGTGCAAATTTCCTTTTGTCAATTAATATCAAAGTATTTTTTTTCCACAAATTTACCAGGCGAAGAAATTTAGTATCCCATCTAGAATATGCTCTCAATAAACTCTCAGGAAACAAGTTTAGATAACATTATCATCAATTATGTGATCAAGGACTCTTACCGAATCTGAATCCTTAACTACCTGATTATATCCATTGGATTAATTCTAATATTTGCATCCTCACACAAATCTACTAATTCTCAAAGATTCAAAGAATTCGTAAGGCTCAAAAGTTATGCTCACACCGGTCTATCCACACAAAGAATCGCTCATCTCAATCAATTAACAAATGGAACTACAATTTGGAATTATCTTACAATCCTATGATAACATCTTGTAAAACTACAAGGAGCCCTAAATCTAGGTAACTGACCTCGAACTTTGCTAACTAGTAATAATCTCTAATTTACTAGATTACTGAACATTCAACTCAAGATATGATATGACTTAAGACCACAATTTGGTCAACCAGGAATTATATCTTTACATTAGCAAAATCAATTAATCCTCAAGAGATAAGAAAAATTCTCAAAGGATTATCACGAACACTAACAAGTTAGAATATATCAAGATATCAATGATAACTGTAATCCACAAACTAATCCATGTACGAATAAGAATTTTATTCCTTGACTCACAAATATATTTGAAACATTGATTAATCCAATAATCCATCAAAACTCCTAATGTCCAAATTTGATCTTAAAAGTTAGTCTTCAAACATTTTATGCTTGAGCTTAAAGTAGAAATAACCTATCCTCAAATCAATTTGTTTGGAAATTATCCTACACCCTGAAATTAATGGGATAACTCATCAATATAAGGCAGTAATCACTTATACTCAATAGCCACTAGTTTAACTGCCTTAATTAGTATACATCTAAAGGGTGCCAACTATATCTCAACAAACAACACCAAATATCTTCACAGGATTACTAAGCAGAATAATTTCGGAATCTCACTTGAAAACTCATATACAACAAGTTTCTCGGAGACTATCATAGATAGCAAATCACAGACCACTTTTAACATCTATAGGCAAAAGATCAACAAAGAATTAAGGTAGTAGATAAAGAAATCACCTTTACTAAAGCTACTTGCAACTTGATACTAATGAGGTTGCTTAATTGATTGCTGCTGCTTGCACAATGGGGCTTCGTTGGCATTTTTCTTCCCTGGATATTTTGCTAGCCGATGCTCCATCGAACCACAATGAAAGCATACTCCAGTCTTTTTTCAACATTTATTTGTCTCATGGCCCTTGCCACACAGATCACATACTGGTTTTGCGAAACTACGAGCCTTGATCTTCTGTTTCTTCCACTGTCCGAGGTGCTCCTCAGAGGGTGATGCGTCCCTCTTGGATTTTTTCTATAGAACATCCTGCAAACTCTCATCTACTATTGCCGAATTCCATTGCAGTTAAGCTTGGCTTTCCATTATCATTTCAACCTGCACCTGCATTACAACTTAATTCTCATTGATCCTTGTTACTTGCTTCATTATTATCATTAACATGCTTTGCATCATCAAAAGGAGCCGATTATCTGTAGACAAAGAAGGTAGAGGCACGCTATCCAAGTTCTCAATGGGAACGTCCTCTAAGTCATCATTCCTGCTATTACTCGAGGAACTCTAACGAGTATTCTTAACTCTTGGAATTGAGGCCATTATCTATAAAAAAAAACTATTATTATTTCTAACAAAGTGTTAGTAAACTCAAAGCATCCTATATGACCCATATTCCAACACACCATCGTATCCTCACCATGTTCCCTCAGTTTGTAAATCTTTTATTCAGATTTATTTATGCCATAATACCATACCTCACTTGCATCTTTCTCAGGATTCATGCTCTGATACCATTACTTACGCATGCACACCCCGTGGAGCCGATTCTAACCCCAATTCCCGGAATTGGGGCATAAGAGGTAGCAACTCTAGCAATGGCAGCAATGCTTTCCACCTTTTCCGGCAATAACAATAAGAACACTAACAATAACAGTAGAGACTTGATTCTTTGTTTCATAAACTCAAAATCGACAACAATCTAGTCTCCTTTAAATAGTTCAGCTAGGTGCAAGGATGCCAGATCCTCTGATCATCAAGAACAGTACAACCTTCTCTTCTTCTAAGAAACCAAGAAAAGCAGGAATCCCTGTTTTCTTTTTAAGCATCGGCAACGGGGTTTCTTTCCAGATCTACAAGTGGGAATTATAATCCTTTCTCTTTTTTTTCTTTTTTTATTTGATTTCGATCTTATCCTCAGGCAAGATCAACAAATGTTAAAGTTCTCTGTCTTTCTCTTTTCTCTTTTGTTTTTCTTAGAGGATCAATCTGTGGATTGAAGCCACAATTAGTTGCAATGATCCACATTCTTTCTTTAGGATCCAAATCAATCGAAAGAACACATCGTACTAATAACATATTATAAAATAAAAGAGAACCAAAGAGAGAATAATGGAGATAAATAAAAGAGATCTTATTATTGAGAGTTGTGTATACATAATGAGAGAGGCATGCCTATTTATAGGATAAGATTGACTTTCTCTCCAAGAAACCTACTACATTAGGAGACTAATGATAATTGTCCTTTCTTATCATATGTGGGCATCTACACCTTGATGATATATCTCATAACAATATATATATGAATAATAAAATTTTATAATACAAAAGAATCATAGGTATGACAGGCTTATAACTATCATGGGTTTAGAGCGAGGTTTATCTCCTTGGGTTCACATTGAAGAGATCCTTGGATTTCAGAGCAAAGCTAAATATCTTCCGGCCTTAGAGCAAGGTTGAGATCACTTATGATGTTTTAGAGGCTAATGTTTACACGGTTGGAGTTGTGCCCACAAATTGGATCTCGAAGAGATTTCTCACTTGAAGAAGGAGATTTGTTTCCTGATCTCTAGTGGCCACACGGTAAGCACACAGATTGGATTAGGTCTCAAGGTGGGCCACAAGTAAGACATCCTGGGCTGGATCGATTCACTGAGTTGAAGCATAAAAGAGAGGAGATCGGAATTGTTCTAATCAGTGGGCCACACTGATCTAAGAAATCTCAGTGAAGAGGGGTCAAACGATCTGGACGTTTTCAAATTAGAGCTGTTAACTGCCACCGGAGGAGACAGATCTGGTTTTCCAAATCTGAAGAGAGCTTAACACCTTGACTTCCCTATTCCCCATCACCAGAGAGGAAGTCGGACTTCACTTTGACCGTCACCTAGGATAGGAGACCCACCAGTGCCTGTCACGTCATCGCCTATGAAGGCAAGAGGGTTCTAGGCTGGTTGTAGTTTGTAGAGTAGAAAAAAAAAGTCGCAGGAATCGAACAACCGCCGCTCAACGACCACCGTCCTTTGTAGCCTCACCTTTGCCAGACTCCTCGCTGATGAAAAACCGCTACTACCGTTGCACCTGTCAACCCCCCAAATTGGGCCAGATCCAAGCTCAATCATAAAGGTATGAAAATTGGGACCAATTAAAACTTTTCCCCAAAAAAGTGTCATGGGCTCCAATTTCAAGTGGATCGAAGCCATAGTGAGGTTATGCATGTTGATTAGATATATAATCACATGCGGAAGCAAAGTTACCATACCCTACACAGGTGGTCAATTATAAATCATCAACTCAATAGAAAATATTATATTTATTGGTCAAGTAATCCATAGAATAGCATTAAAGTTCCAATTCTAATTAAAGGAATAAATCTAAGTCCTACAATAAATGGCCTCCGAACTTAGCCTTATTTATTTAACAACTAAACGTACTAAGTGTCCAATTCTAATAATAACTAAGGTATCTCAGACAATGTCGCCGGCACTCCACTCAGCAACAACGTCATCCAGTGGAATCTCCTACGTCTCCTGACCCTCCAACTCAGTGGAGGCATTGGTACCGAGACACTAAATATAACAGAGTTAGATTGAAATAATCATGCAAATGGATAAGCTATAAGTAATGAACATACCATCTCATATTGTGTGGAACCGTAATCATTAAAAGAGAAATGAGTTAAGGCCATCGATATAGTAAAGGTGTATATACTAAATAGTTATATCCGATCAAACAAAGATGATGCACAGAAACGACTAACCCCACTAGACAGTAGAATATATAAAAATGGATATTCCTGTTATACATATATAATATACAAAAACGAGTAATCCCGCTATACCAAATATAATCACACTCAAATATGCCCTGATAGAGAATACCAAACGCACCCACCCACAATTAATTAGGAAATCAAAAAAAGATTGGATTTGTATTTAATTATATCTCAAATGGAGCATTAGTAATTAGTTCTTGAGTAGCGCTATACCAAATATGGATATAGTCAATCGATTCTACACACAAGGCAAACCGTCCAACATAATGACAATGGGGCCCACAATGTTGTTAGTATACATTTGGTGGCTATCATGTGGGGCATCCCAAATCCCACATCACCATTATTAGTACAAATAAACCTACCTGTGCATATTCTATTAGCTCATCTTAATGGTCTAACTCAAGTTCATTAACAACTAATGGGCATGATTATAAGGCTAGATATTCTCCCCTTAAAGTAGGACGTTTATGAGTTACCTTTAGTTCGGTTAAGGCAAAGGGTTTTTTCTAGTGAAAAGATCTCCAAACAATTCCTACAATTATTTATAGCTACATATGTTGTCAGACTCCACTACTTAGTCGTGGCTCAGCTACAACTTATGTAACACTCCGATCCCCTTTGAGCCGGATTAGTGGCTCATTAGCGTGTTTTTCTGTTGTTTTATTCTTTTGGACTTGGTTTTGGGTCTTGGATAGGTAGTTGAGTAACCTTTGACCTGAGATAGGTAGTTCTAAGCCCTTTTTCGTAATTTTGCTTTTGCTTTGCTTGCATCATAATTGCATCATCTTGGTGTCAGCATGTGTATTTTGTTGAGCTCGTTAAATTCCGTCACTGTTTCAAACCTATTCGGAGTCAATTGGAGAAGTTGGACCCTCGTATGACTCGATTTGTAAATAATTGAAATTCACCGGACTTTGACTTAAACTTCCAAAAACTATATATATGAGTCATCTTACAGATGTCCTCATTTCCTGTAAGTTTTCTTCAACGTGCATGCAAGGAGGCTCTAGGAGAGCCACGTTCATCTCTCTCTCTTCTTTTCACTTCTCTTCTCAGTCTCTAGTTGGTGTGGGAGTTGATTCGATTGGGTTCTTCCTCTTTCCCTCTCATCTCTGTCTGTGTTTTGTGGCTTGGTAAGTGGGTTCTCTGCAACTCTTCTTTCTTCTTCTCCAATTGCATCTCTCCTTCTCTGATTTCTGTGTTCTCATCTCATGCATGTGTTGTTTCTTTGATTTGCTTTGATTTTAGTTGATTTGGAGCTTGATTCAGTGGATTGTCAGAGTTTTGAGGCAAGTATAAGTACAGGATTGTTTAACACATATGGGTGTTTTGTTTGATTGTTTTGATTCCATCTTAATCTTTGTACAAAAGGTTTTACAGCCAATTTCTAAGAGGTAGAGATCAATTGAGCTTGTTTTGAAACATTTCTGTACCAAATTCCCGTTTCTGTACTCAACTCGAATTCGCTTCTGTATTGTACGGCTAAGCCGTAACTTTATACGGCCCACAATCCAGAGACTTGAAATTTCACTTTTGTTCTACGGCTAGGCTACGGCTGAGCCGTAATTTGTTCTACGGCTGAGCCGTAAGCTAGCCGTGACCCAACTGTGACTAAGCCGTGAATTAAATCTCTGATCAGTCGAAACTTTTCAAATACAGTACTCCTACGGTATGGCTACGGCTAAGCCGTGGATTGGTCTACGGCTTAGCCGTATACTGAACCGTAGTTCAGCCGTAAGAGGCATTAGATCAGAGGTGGAAGTTGACCGTTTAGCTGTGTTTTGAAGGGAACCACGGTTAAGCCGTAATGCATGCTATGGCTAGCCATATGATGTCTTCGGCTAAGCCGTAGGTCACCCATGGCTAAACCATAAGGCATGGCAAATCTGACATAAAACTTAGGATAATGGTGAGACTTGTAGGGCTCAAATACAGGTTAACCACCCACGTAAACAGGCCCAATGGATTCTTTGGATCGCATGAATAGTCTGTTAGGCTGTGACTTATTCATGTGAGCGTTGATTCATTGTTAAGCACCTCCCCATGGGTGTTGGGTTAAGGGATTTCGGTGCACATGAGGATTACATTGCAACACTAGGATGGCAACGGTGCATCGAATAACTTAAACCTACATCAACATGCACGGTTAGTGACAGTGAACAACTAGATTAGTATTGGCTTGTAATGAACCTTGACTCTGTACTAATCTGAGATGCATTGCATATTGTTTACAGTTTTGCCCTCCATTTTGCAAATCTATGGCTATGCATTACGAGGTTATTTTGCTTTCGTCCTGTATATCTGTTTTAGTCTTCGATCGGCACTAAGCTTTGATCTATGCTGTGCTTTAGCTTAATATATGCTTTGTTGGCTTTGTCTATCTCTGATTTTTGGGTATTCCCTGGTGGCTCTGCCCAGAGATTAACACGTGAGGATAAGATCCGGTCTTTGTCATCGGTGAGTCCAAAGCGGATAATCTCTCTTCTTTTAGATTTGATTGATTGGTATTAGTCTGGCTCTACTCAGCCTCAGCCATAGGATGCCCGACGGGGTTACTTCTGGCTTAGACCTATGTATCTCTGTATCACTGCAGTGTCGCTTTGTCTTGGGACCCCGGAACCCAGGAAACTAAGACCCACTTGTACCCTGGCCCGGTCAGTGGTGTTCTCCTCTGCTCTGCTTTGCTCTGCTCTCTATTGGAGAGAATATGGTTAACGTAGTAGCCACTTAGTTCAGTATTTCTATGTTTTGATTCACTTATCATGCTTTACTTCTATGCACGATTTGCTTAGCATACTAAGATGGAACTCTGTATTTAATCTTCTGTCATTATTCTAGTTGATACTATGAGTGTTTCATCCCTGTTACTTGTATTTGCTGGATCGTTGTATTCATCTGTGTTGTCTGTGGTGTTGCAGGCACAGATCCCTTGCCTGACTCCCCGGCGGTCGAGGAGGCTGCAGGGCCGAGTGTAGAGGCACCCTCCGGTTTGGCAGAGTGGGCCTGATCATCTCTGCCGAGTGCGTACATGCATATCTTCCGTGGCCTTCTGTGTTGAGTTTTGGTTTTTGGAGTTTTTGTATTTGGGCATTTTGGATTTTGGACTTTGTACTCTGTATATTTTGTATATCATGATTTTGGGTGTGTATTCGGATTTTATATCAGCGTATTTATCTTTGCCTTTTGCTTTCTCTTTTCCATTCCGCATCTGTTTTTGGCTTCCGCTATTTGTTTCGTTACTTGCTATGATATGTACAACTTCCGCGTACGCTTAGTTCGCACGTGTTAGATCCCTTGTGTGTGTGCATCTGGACTGGGTTTGGATGTACGTGCACGGGAGTACGTGTGTCACTGGTTTAGCTTTTCACTAACCCCCGATTTCTGGGCTCGAGTCGTGACATACGTATTGTATGGTATCAAAGCATGCTAGTTATAAGCATGTAGGCATCTAAGATCGTGGTGAGATAACGCTATCAACTATTTGACTCGAAGTCTAATATGTTGACTTTTGGGATTTGACTAACTCAGGGCATTTTATATTTGTGTGCTGTGTTTCTTTTCCTTTTGCAGGATGGCATCAGGATCAGGATCTCGGGATGAGAATCAACAGGGCCATAACGGTGATAGTGGATCGTTACCCCCACATATCAGTAGTGAGGAGCGTATGATGATGATGATGCAGTCTATGCAGTCATTGCAGGCCCAGATGGCATCCATGGTGGATAGGCAGAGTCAGGCTGCCGCGTCAGCATCACCTCGTGTGGACCAGCAAGTGATCTTCCAGCCCAAGGAATTAGATCCAAATGCCCTGTTTGACAAGTTCCGTAAGCGAGGGGCGACTGAGTTCCATGGGATAGAGGATGCATTGCAGGCTGAGCAATGGTTGGAGCAGACTGAAGAGCTATTTGATACGATTGTGTGCAGCAACAAACAGAAGGTAGTTCTCACAGCCTCTATGCTTCGGAGTGTAGCCAAGACATGGTGGAGGAGTGTCAAGAGCTCATTCCAGACTATGCCCAATGCCACAGTTTGGGAGACCTTTAAGCAGCAATTTCGTCGGAAGTTCATGCCTCTCCATATTCAGCGAGCCAAGGAAGTGGAATTCTTCAACCTTCAGCAGAGACAGATGTCGGTTGCAGATTATGTACACAAGTTTACAGAGTTGTCTCACTTTGCAGAGGACATGGTGAACACTGAGCATAAGAAGGTGACTCGCTTCGTCAACGGCCTGAACCCGAGACATAAATGCCACGTGGTTGCTTGTATGTGGCTGGCTACATTGGATGACGCTATTGACAGGGCCTATGATGCAGAGGCCATATTTGAGGAGGAGCGAACCGAGGCTAAGAGGGCAGCAGGTTCCAGTGGCAGAAGTCAGTTTCAGAAGAAGTTCAAGGGTAAGCAGGTGAGTTCGGGCAGTACTCAGGTGGTTTGCGGTCACTGTGGGAAGGATCACCCAACAGACAGATGTTGGAGGAAGAGTGGGGCCTGTTTCGGTTGTGGCTCTACGGATCATAAGCGGGCCCAATGCCCGAAGTTTCAGTCCTCTCCACAGACGAGATCTGCAGGATCTACAGCGCAGGGCAAATCCCAGCCAGCTCGCCCAGCCCAGAAGCAGAATCGCCAGACAGCCCGAGCCTATGCTGCTACGCATGAGGGCGCGGAGGAAGCTACTGTCGTGGAAGGTAAAATTTTAATTTCTGATGCTGAAGCTTTAGCCTTATTTGACTCCGGGTCTACGCGTTCGTACGTAGCACCCCATTTTGCTGTGCAGCTTCGACAGCGACCCACACCGCTCCCATACTTATTGCTAGTATCCACTCCGGTTGGTAAACGGGTGGAGTGCAGTGTCTTCTACCCTCAGTGTGATGTGCGGATAGCTGGTCATTAGCTCCCGGTAGACCTCGTGTTGCTCACGACACTGGATTTTGATGTGATTCTTGGTATGGACTGGCTTGCGAGATATCATGCGTGTATCAACTGCTACAGCAAAGCTATCTATTTTGATCTGGGCAGCGGATTTCAATTTGAGGGCAGCCAGATGAAGTGCCCCAGGCGTGTGATATCTGCTTGTAAAGCAGACAGGATGCTTCGTAGGGGATGTGAGGGATTTCTTGCGTTCATTTCAGAGAAGAAAGATCAGCGACAGCTCAGTGAGATCCCTGTAGTCAGCGAGTTCCCGGATGTCTTTCCGGAGGATGTGCCAGAGTTACCACCAGTTCGAAAGGTAGAGTTCTCGATTGACTTGATGCCAGGTACAGCACCCATCAGTAAAGCTCCATATCGTATGGCACCTGCAGAGTTGTTGGAATTGAAGAAACAGTTGCAGGATCTGTTGGATAAGGGGTTCATACGCCCAAGTGTGTCACCTTGGGGAGCTCCTGTATTGTTTGTTAAGAAAAAGGGCAGTTTCCGGATGTGCATTGACTACAGGCAGTTGAACAAAGTGACCATCAAGAACAAATATCCATTGCCTAGGATCGATGAGTTGTTCGATCAGCTTCAGGGTGCAGTTTACTTCTCGAAGATTGACTTGAGGTCAGGATATCACCAGCTCAGGGTGAAAGATAAGGATGTTCCTAAGACAGCTTTCAGGACTCGATATGGACACTACGAGTTCCTTGTCATGCCATTTGGTTTGACGAACGCACCCGCAGCTTTTATGGCATTGATGAATAGGGTGTTTACTTCCTTTTTGGATCAGTTTGTTGTGGTATTTATTGATGATATATTGGTCTATTCAAAGACTGTTGAGGAACATACAGCCCATCTGAGGAAAGCATTGCAGTTGCTTAGAGATCACCAGTTGTATGCAAAGTTGTCCAAGTGTGACTTCTGGCTAGAGCAAGTTGCATTTTTGGGTCATAAGATTTCTAGAGAGGGATTGATGGTGGATCCGGCTAAGATTGAGGCAGTAGTCCATTGGCCCCGTCCTAGATCAGTGACAGAGATTCGGAGTTTTCTGGGATTGGCGGGATATTACCGCAGGTTTGTGCAAGACTTCTCGAGGATTTCAGCCCCGCTAACTCAGTTGACACAAAAGAAGGTCCCGTATGAGTGGACAGAGAAGTGTGAGTGTAGTTTTCAGATGTTGAAAGAAAAGCTCACTACGGCGCCAGTGTTGACTCTCCCGGATGGTAGTGAGGGATTCGTGATTTATTCCGATGCCTCTCGAGTTGGACTAGGTTGTGTACTGATGCAGAATCAGAAAGTGATTGCCTATGGATCCAGACAGCTGAAAGAGCATGAGAAGAACTATGCCACATATGACCTGGAGCTAGCAGCCATTGTATTTGCACTAAAGTTGTGGCGGCATTACCTGTACGGTGTGAAGTTCGAGGTCCATTCCGATCATCACAGTCTGCAGTACTTGTTTGATCAGCATGACTTGAATATGAGGCAGCGGAGGTGGTTGGAGTTCATCAAGGACTACGACTTTCCGATCAAATACCACCCAGGCAAGGGGAATGTGGCTGCAGATGCACTCAGCAGGAGAGCAGAAAGTCTTCAGGTGTTGGCAGGATTCTATATGCTTGTGCATGATCAGCCGGTAGAGGTTCGGATGGTAGGTGGATTGGTGACATTAGCTACTACCGTCGTGTTTCAGCCTGAGGTGATTCAGCAGATCAAGGATCGCCAGTTTGAGGACCCTCTCCTGGTGAAGTTCAGAGATCGGATTGCAGATCGACCTGATTTCAGCCTGGTAGACGGAGTTTTATACTTCAGGAATAGATTGTGTGTTCCCGCTGTGGATGAGCTGAAAGAAAAGTTGATGACAAATGCGCATGATGCCCGTTATGCGATGCACCCCGGGAGTACGAAAATGTACCGGAACTTGAAAGATAGATTTTGGTGGAATAATATTAAGCGGGAGATCGCAAGGTTCGTAGCTCGATGTTTGACCTGTCAGAGGGTAAAAGCTGATCATCAGCGACCTCCAGGCTCATTGCATCCATTACACACTCCACAGTGGAAGTGGGAGCACATTACCATGGATTTCGTCTCCGGTTTTCCGCCGACCAGTAGAAAGAACAATGCAATCTGGGTTGTAGTGGACAGATTGACGAAGTCAGCACATTTCCTTCCGTTCAAGGAAGGGATGACATTCACAGAGATGGCCAGGAAGTTTGTTGACGAGATAGTCAGATTACATGGCACCCCAGTATCGATTGTGTCTGATCGGGACAGTCGTTTTGTGTTTTCGTTCTGGAGAGCATTTCAGGAAGCTATGGGCACGAAGCTGAGTTTTAGTACGGCATACCATCCGCAGACTGATGGGCAGTCGGAGCGTACCATTCAAACGTTGGAGGATATGCTCCGAACGAGCGTGCTGAACTTTGAGAAGGAATAGGATACGCATCTGGCATTGTGTGAGTTTGCCTACAACAACAGCTTCCACGAGAGTATTGGTATGGCACCATATGAACCTCTATATGGACGCAAGTGCAGGACCCCTGTGTGCTAGGAAGAGGTAGGAACAAGAAGTTTTCATGGTCCGACAATCATTGCTGAGACGACAGAAAAAGTGCAGAAGGTGATAGAGAATCCGAAGATTGCTCGATCCAGACAGAAGAGCTATGTGGATACTCGGAGGAGACCGTTGGCATTCCAAGTCGGAGATTGGGTGTTCCTTAAAGTTTCTCCGATGAAGGGCACGGTACGGTTTGGTCAGAAGGGCAAGTTAGCTCCGAGATATGTAGGACCGTTCGAAGTCAAGAGCCGAGTTGGAGATTTAGCTTATCGCTTGACGCTTCCAGGTGAGTTCTCCGGTGTTCAGGATGTATTCCATGTGTCGATGCTCCGTAAGTACGTGCCAGATCCGAGCCATGTGATTCGCTACGATGATATTCAGATTCAGCCTAATGCAACTTACGTTGAGCGTCCGCTTCGCATCGTTGGCACACGAGAGCAGATTCTCCGTGCCAGGACTATCAGATGGGTTAAAGTGTTGTGGGAGCATCACGGTCCAGATGAGGCTACATGGGAGCTAGAGGAGCAGCTAGTGCGCCAGTACCCACAACTCTCTGCGCAGGTAGGTGGTCATTCCGAGGACGGAATGATTCCTAGTGGGGGAGGATGTAACACTCCGACCCCCTTTGAGCCGGATTAGTGGCTCATTAGCGTGTTTTTCTGTTGTTTTATTTTTTCGGACTTGGTTTTGGGTCTTGGATAGGTAGTTGAGTAACCTTTGACCTGAGATAGGTAGTTCTAAGCCCTTTTTCGTAATTTTGCTTTTGCTTTGCTTGCATCATAATTGCATCATCTTGGTGTCAGCATGTGTATTTTGTTGAGCTCGTTAAATTCCGTCACTGTTTCAAACCTATTCGGAGTCAATTGGAGAAGTTGGACCCTCGTATGACTCGATTTGTAAATAACTGAAATTCACCGGACTTTGACTTAAACTTCCAAAAACTATATATATGAGTCATCTTACAGATGTCCTCATTTCCTGTAAGTTTTCTTCAACGTGCATGCAAGGAGGCTCCAGGAGAGCCACGTTCATCTCTCTCTCTTCTTTTCACTTCTCTTCTCAGTCTCTAGTTGGTGTGGGAGTTGATTCGATTGGGTTCTTCCTCTTTCCCTCTCATCTCTGTCTGTGTTTTGTGGCTTGGTAAGTGGGTTCTCTGCAACTCTTCTTTCTTCTTCTCCAATTGCATCTCTCCTTCTCTGATTTCTGTGTTCTCATCTCATGCATGTGTTGTTTCTTTGATTTGCTTTGATTTTAGTTGATTTGGAGCTTGATTCAGTGGATTGTCAGAGTTTTGAGGCAAGTATAAGTACAGGATTGTTTAACACATATGGGTGTTTTGTTTGATTGTTTTGATTCCATCTTAATCTTTGTACAAAAGGTTTTACAGCCAATTTCTAAGAGGTAGAGATCAATTGAGCTTGTTTTGAAACATTTCTGTACCAAATTCCCGTTTCTGTACTCAACCCGAATTCGCTTCTGTATTGTACGGCTAAGCCGTAACTTTGTACGGCCCACAATCCAGAGACTTGAAATTTCACTTTTGTTCTACGGCTAGGCTACGGCTGAGCCGTAATTTGTTCTACGGCTGAGCCGTAAGCTAGCCGTGACCCAACCGTGACTAAGCCGTGAATTAAATCTCTGATCAGTCGAAACTTTTCAAATACAGTACTCCTACGGTATGGCTACGGCTAAGCCGTGGATTGGTCTACGGCTTAGCCGTATACTGAACCGTAGCTCAACCGTAAGAGGCATTAGATCAGAGGTGGAAGTTGACCGTTTAGCTGTGTTTTGAAGGGAACCACGGTTAAGCCGTAATGCATGCTATGGCTAGCCATATGATGTCTTCGGCTAAGCTGTAGGTCACCCATGGCTAAACCATAAGGCATGGCAAATTTGACATAAAACTTAGGATAATGGTGAGACTTGTAGGGCTCAAATACAGGTTAACCACCCACGTAAACCGGCCCAATGGATTCTTTGGATCGCATGAATAGTCTGTTAGGCTGTGACTTATTCATGTGAGCGTTGATTCATTGTTAAGCACCTCCCCATGGGTGTTGGGTTAAGGGATTTCGGTGCACATGAGGATTACATTGCAACACTAGGATGGCAACGGTGCATCGAATAACTTAAACCTACATCAACATGCACGGTTAGTGACAGTGAACAACTAGATTAGTATTGGCTTGTAATGAACCTTGACTCTGTACTAATCTGAGATGCATTGCATATTGTTTACAGTTTTGCCCTCCGTTCTGCAAATCTATGGCTATGCATTACGAGGTTATTTTGCTTTCGTCCTGTATATCTGTTTTAGTCTTCGATCGGCACTAAGCTTTGATCTATGCTGTGCTTTAGCTTAATATATGCTTTGTTGGCTTTGTCTATCTCTGATTTTTGGGTATTCCCTGGTGGCTCTGCCTAGAGATTAACACGTGAGGATAAGATCCGGTCTTTGTCATCGGTGAGTCCAAAGCGGATAATCTCGCTTCTTTTAGATTTGATTGATTGGTATTAGTCTGGCTCTACTCAGCCTCAGCCATAGGATGCCCGACGGGGTTACTTCTGGCTTAGACCTATGTATCTCTGTATCACTGCAGTGTCGCTTTGTCTTGGGACCCCGGAACCCAGGAAACTGAGACCCACTTGTACCCTGGCCCAGTCAGTGGTGTTCTCCTCTGCTCTGCTTTGCTCTGCTCTCTATTGGAGAGAATATGGTTAACGTAGTAGCCACTTAGTTCAGTATTTCTATGTTTTGATTCACTTATCATGCTTTACTTCTATGCACGATTTGCTTAGCATACTAAGATGGAACTCTGTATTTAATCTTCTGTCATTATTCTAGTTGATACTATGAGTGTTTCATTCCTGTTACTTGTATTTGCTGGATCGTTGTATTCATCTGTGTTGTCTGTGGTGTTGCAGGCATAGATCCCTTGCCCGACTCCCCGGCGGTCGAGGAGGTTGCAGGGCCGAGTGTAGAGGCACCCTTCGGTTTGGCAGAGTGGGCCTGATCATCTCTGCCGAGTGCGTACATGCATATCTTCCGTGGCCTTCTGTGTTGAGTTTTGGTTTTTGGAGTTTTTGTATTTGGGCATTTTGGACTTTGGACTTTGTACTCTGTATATTTTGTATATCATGATTTTGGGTATGTATTCGGATTTTATATCAGCGTATTTATCTTTGCCTTTTGCTTTCTTTTTTCCGTTCCGCATTTGTTTTTGGCTTCCGCTATTTGTTTCGTTGCCTGCTATGATATGTACAGCTTCCGCGTACGCTTAGTTCGCACGTGTTAGATCCCTTGTGTGTGTGCATCTGGACTGGGTTTGGATGTACGTGCACGGGAGTACGTGTGTCACTGGTTTAGCTTTTCGCTAACCCCCGATTTCTGGGCTCGGGTCGTGACAACTTAGCCATAGTAATATTTATGACTTAGCAGAGTCGTGCTTACGGCATAGCCATAAGTCCTCTTACGGCGTAGCTGTTAATGTATCCGCAGTAAAACAAATCCGAACTCACTTCTTTGGGAAATGAGCTTTGGCCTAGCCTTAAAAAGATCTATGGCTTAGCCGTAGGTGGGGGTTCTCTAATTTATTGGTTGTTTTCTTTTCAATCACAAACCCTAGGTCATTAACCTTGGTTCAGGAGTTTACCTTCACCATCAAAGCCTCAAATATGATATTAATCAATGTTATTCAACCATAAACATTGGAAATACACAACATTACATTATTTATAGCTATCCGCTTACCTTAAGGTTTTAATACCAAAAACCAGATCTTTTGATTTCTAGGGTTTGGCTCAAAGTGTAGATCCCTGATCTCAAAACTAACTCTTCAATCCACAATTCTCCTCTAACCCAACACAAAAATAACAGACCCTCAATCTACTGATGCATGCCCCATTGAAAAGAAAGAGACTATATGAGCATTTTGGGAAAAGAAAGCTTACCTATGATGCAAGTGAAAGCGGAAGAAGATGATAAACATAATGATGATGATATCCTTAGGTCTTGGGGAAGCCTTAGCTACAGACTACTAAGATTAGGGTTGTAGAAAGGAAGAACGAATAGGAAAAGGGGTTTATTGTGATGTAAAAAAAGGAAGGGATCGAAAAAATGGTTTTAGGATTAAGTTGTAAAGGTGGTTTATCCAATTTACAAAAGGGGCTTCTCACTCTTTAGTGAGTTTTGTATAATCCTAAGAAAAGGCTTTTGGGCTTAGCACTATAGAGTCCAATGGATTTGGGTATAAAGTCCAAGAGGGGTTTATGTCACCCATCTTTGGTGGGTCCCACTATAATGTGTCATGCATGTTGTGATCCGATATCTAAATGACATATCACACACACATACCCATCAAAACTAACTCAGACTCGGCTACCCTACAGCCTGACCCACGACTCATAGCCTTGGGGCCTCACATCTTACTCCTCTAAAGGGCATTTGGTCCTCTAAATGACTGACATACCTCAGGAAGAGCGTATGGGTACTACTTTGTCACTTCATCTCTGAGCTCCCAGGTAGCTTCCTCTGGGCGATGATATCCCCATTGAACTTTCACCTTGGGAATGACTCGGTTACTCAACATATGCTTTTTTGTGTCAACAATTTCCACTAGTTGCTTAGCATATGTTGTGTCATCCTATACCTACAATGGCTCATACTGTAACACATGAGAAGGGTTTGCTACATATTTCTTCAGATGGAGATGTGAAACACGTTTTGATCACTGGAAAATTCTAGTTGCAAGGCTAGTCAATAGACTACATTGTTAACCTTGCCAATAATTTGGAATGGTCCAACATATGTTCTAGAGATCTTCCTTTTCTACCAAAATCGTTAGGTTCCCTAAGCGGGAGAAACCCTCAAAAACACATAGTCATTGACTTCAAACTTCATCTCTTTCTTTCTCTTATCCGCATAACTCTTTTGGCGGTTGTGAGAAACCTTTGACTTCTCCTGAATCTGCGTAACCTTCTCACTTGGTTCACCAACCACTGATGGTCCATGAAAACTTCGGGCTCCAAGCTCTGTCCAACATATTGGAGTCTTACATGTCCTCCCATAAAATGCCTCAAATTAATGGTTCCATACCAATGTTGTAGCGGTATCTATTGTTATATGCAAATAACATAAAGCCAAGCTCTCATCCTAACTTGCTTTAAAATCCAAGATACATGCCCTTGGCATATCTTCCAAAACCTGGTTAGTTTGATCTGTTTGTCCATTAGTTTGAGCATGATAAGCTACGCTAAAACTCAATTTAGTGTCCAAAGCTTCTTGACGAGAAGTCTAGAACCGGGAAATATACTTACCGGCCTGATCAGAGACAATAGAGACTAGCGCTCCATGTAATCTAACTATCTTCTTAGTATAAATATCTACCATCTTCTCGATTCGCTGACCTATCTTAAACGGCACAAAGTGGGATGACTTGGTTAAATGGTCTATAGTCACCCATATAGTGTCAAAACCCTTCTGAGTATTAGGCAATCTCGACATAGAATCAATGGTAATGTGCCCCCACTTCCACTGGATTCTCCAATTGATGCAGAAGGCCTCGGGGTCTTCTGTATTCTACCCTAATTTGCTGACAAACTATGCACTTTGAGAAAAATTCCACAACATTTTCCTTTGTATTGTTCTACTAATAATGCTTTTTCAGGTCTTGGTACATCTTGATACACCCAGAAGGAATTGAATACAGAGTCGATGCACCTCTACCATGATCTTATCCTTCAAATCTGAAAGATTTGGTACACATCCTGTCTCTGTGGTACAAAACACCATCCATGATATTGAAATTTGGCCTCTCATCTACATGTTCCATAATCATAATCATCTCCATATCATTCTTCTGATACTCCTTAATCCTAGGAAGCAACTCAGGTTCCTAAGAAATTAAACTTGCTAATATTGCCCGTCTACTAATTGGTAGGAAATACACATCAAAATCCTCCAAACATTGAACCCAAAAATACTCTGCAATCAACCCACTAGAAAAAGCTGGTTTCCTACTAAGTGTATTTGCGAGCTGTCACGCTCCGATCCAGGGAATTGGGGATTTAAATGGGCCCCCAGGGCATGGATAGGTAATCCCGTAGTAATCCGTGCCCTAATGAATTGTGCATGAATTCCTACGAGGGAGATTCCACAGGAACGCATGAGGTATTCCAACACACGTAGGAATGTAATTCATCATAAACGAACTCCTGCGAAATACTCTGTAAGGATCAAAAACAAAACCAGAGAAACATATCTTCGAATATTCATAGATAGATAAAGATATATATGCCAGTGCTTAAAACTTAGATAGCATGTTGTACAATCCAACTGCTACTTAAGAAACTGGGTACAATTTGCGCATTCCTAAGGATAAACCAAAAGTTTGACTGTAACATCTCCAGAACAGGCGCACTCCATAGGATGTCTAATAAAAGACATAGCCATCCTTCCATTTATCTATATCCCGAGTTACCATTGGGGTACCCTCCGAGGGCGCGTTAGTAATCGAGTTGGGATTGTGTTCCGTACCTGCAATACCAAGGGTAACACTGTTAACGCAACGGTTAAGCAAGTAATGAGCATATGAAACTAGCATAATATATCAAATAAACTTATTAATACACACTAGATAGGAGAACAATAATAGTCTACTAAACATGATGTGCACGAGTAACAATAAGTGAGGAATCAGAATCAAGATATAGTACACACTAATTGGCATCTACGAGGCTCCATTCTCCCAAAAGGGAGCATACATACATATGGGTCTCTGGGAAATCAAGCTAGTTTCCCGAGGAGCGCCGACAATTAGTGACATAATAATACCCAAAAGGGCACAAGCTAAGTGGTGCCGACTCGGATTCAATCATACAGTCATATCATACATAAGGAACAATAGTCCGAAGTATAATCAGTCATGAAGCAGGCGAATAATTAAACGAAGCATATGCATATGAGTTACAAGGCATGAACCTCGACTATACCCTTATGGCGAGCAAGCATGCACTAAGTAGAAGCTCAGGCTTGTCAGACACGCACTCATTAGAAGCTCAGGTCTGAATTACCTTAGGGCTTGGCTAGAGGAAGTGGAACATGACCAATCATGTTAAGGACGATACATCTTAACAATATGAATGTATTCGGGTTGAGTGAGTACCCAAGAAATCACTATTCACCCTATATTCGGTAACCCATGATCCCCAAGATCATTAAACATGATGTACTTATAAAACGTCCAGTGTTATTATGTTACCACATCTTGGTATTACCTTATCTACATAAAGGACACCCCTTCTTATGACAACATCCATGACTTGACATTGGGGAATCATCTGGAATTCGTTCATTCTCTTAACGTGTAATCACAGTTGGGCCCGTGTGGTGGTAGGAAAGGTGCCAATGTTAAGGCCCTATAATGTCAATGGAGAATTCCTAATATCCTAAATTCACAGGGTTCTTACGGCTTAGCCGTATATTAGCCTACGGCTTAGCCGTGCTAAGTCTACGGCTAGGTTACAATTGGGTTATGTCTGAGTCGTAAGGCAATACACGGCATAGCCGTGTGTAAGCCGTAGAAGAAAACAGGTTTTTCAAGCTCTCGGGAAACTTCGCTGTAAGAAGGCTTATGGCTTGGGCATGGGTTGGCTACGGCTTAGCCGTAGTTCATTTTACGGTGCAGCCATATGCAAACCGTAGTATAAAATAGATTGTGGTGCTCTCGGGACTTTGAGCCGTAGCCACTTATGGCTTAGCCGTAGCTTCGCCGTACGCCTTAGAAACCTGAACTCGGTTCTGTA
This sequence comes from Sextonia rubra, assembly GCA_037013555.1. Taxonomy (NCBI): domain Eukaryota; kingdom Viridiplantae; phylum Streptophyta; class Magnoliopsida; order Laurales; family Lauraceae; genus Sextonia; species Sextonia rubra. The sequence continues at coordinate 57,021,309 of JASUAD010000006.1, read as the reverse complement.
GCTCAGTTTCAATACAGGATCAATACAGAATGGATCAATACAGAACCTGGGGGGGGTTTATGTAGCTTAATTATAGTATACTGGATGGTATTCAATACCCACATACCCTTTTATTCCATTTTTATCACCCTAACTCGATCCACACCCCATTTGTACACATTAAACAATGAAAAGATGAATGGAATTGGAGAATTTAAAGAACTGACCCAAGGATCAATGACTTAATCACACACACAGCACATATGAACTCTAATACTTGTCTCTTAATAGTGCTAGCCTTCTCTAACTCTTTTTTGTTGTGTAGCTAAGGAAGACCTCCAAAACGAGAATGGGTTCTCTACAAGTAGAATATGCAATGGAGAATGGGGTTTAGATTTGCATGCATGTCACGTAGTTGAATCCTTAACTCTTGAATAAACCCAAATGGATGAAATGGAGGTAAGTCCTCACCCTCTGTAGCTGTAGCTTGGAGAAGAAAATACTCTATCAGAAGAAATGCACAATGAAGAAGAAGAGGAAGAAGAAGAAAAGTCTCTACAAATGCATGCAAGGCCTCTCAAACCTAGTAGCCCTCTAAATCATGAAGTGAAGATGAAGATTGCAAAGGAAAGAAACAACTCCAGTAGTCAACATAAGGAGGAAAGAAGAGAAAGGAAGAAGAGACGTTGAGCTCGCTTTTTAACTTAAAGTTTCCTACAGTTATCATGCAAGTCCAGATTTTCTATGAAATTACAGTTTAGGCCACATGGATCTCACTTGGCTCAAGATGAATCCAATTCAAGTTGGGTTCAACACGAAAGATGATCTACAAGAAAAATTACACAAGGAGTGATTGATGAGGTGTCCATAAGATGCAGGAACAATTTACAAAAAGGTCATCAACTACTGAGGTAAAGTTCAAACTCCGCTCAATTACCTGCCCAAGGCCCAAACCCAATTTTTTTAAAGCTAGGTTAACCTTAACAAGGTTTAATTAACATAAAACGTGATCAATTAACGTGTATTAAGATTAGTGGGATTTGGAACCTTACACGAGCACATTATACTTTCTTAGGTGATACTTGAGATCAATGTCATAATCTTTGATGCACTCCATCCACCTTCTCTGCCGCATATTCAACTCACTCTACAAGAATAGATATTGAAAACTCTTCTGATCCAAATGCACCTTAAAAGTAGCTCCATAGAGATAACAACTCTACATTTTCAAGGAAAAAACTATATTCGATATCTCCACGTCATGTGTGGCATATTTCCATTCATGTTCTTCAACTGCCTTGAACCATACGCTACCACTTTTCAATTTTACATGAGAACACAAGCAAGACCAACCCATGACGCATCTTCACATATCACAAAACCTTCACTGCTTATGGGTAGAGTCAATATAGGAGCTATGGTTAACCTTTTCTTTAATTATTGAAAACACTGCTATACTCCTCGTTCCACATGAAGGGCACTTCCTTCTTGGTTAATCTTGTTAATGGGGCCGCTATGGAGGAAAACCCCAGCACAAACCTTTGATAATAGCCTATGAGCCCTAAGAAACTCCGATTCTTGGTTACCATCTTTGGTCTTACGCATTTGACCGTAACTTCAATTTTTCCTGAATCCACCAAAAATCCAGCCTTAGAAATTATGTGGCCAAGGAAAGCTACATGCTCACTTACTTAACTTTGCATACAACTGGTGCTCTCTCAAGGGTTGTAATGAAGTCCGATGATGCTGAGAATGCTCTTCCTCATTCTTCGAATATGCCAGCACATCATAAATGAAAATGTCACGCCCGAAACCTTAAAATTGAAAATTAATGTGGATCCCGAGTGTGGCACACGTAACCTATGGCAATATGTGATATGCTGAGAAACATCTGAACTGCCACAATGGTAATTCCACAAGTACATGTGAGGAAGATCCATAAACATGTATCTTTTGTTTCAAATAATAAAGTAAAAGCCTGTGAAGTACACCTGTAATCATCATAAGCAATAATAATAACATTGAATTTGCTACCATAAGCGAAAGTTCATGAATTTGTTCATCTGCATGCACATGATAATAAAGATGCATAAACATAAATATAATTCAAAATAACATGTTCATCAATAGTGACTCCGAAATAACATAATAATGATTGCATGGCCTACTACAAATCAAACCATGGCTATCCACTAATGGTACCAAAAAGAACCCCCATGTTGTGCTACTAGGATGAATAATAGAAGACATCATCCTCATTCCACTCGTTTACGCCCCAAGCTACCATTGTGCTCCCTTTGAGGTTGCGTCGATTGCCAGATTGGCATTGGGTTTTGTACTTGTAACACTAAGGGTAACACTGTTAATATGATGGTTAAGCAAATATTGAGTGTATAAGTCCATCATGTTGTATTAATTGAATTAAAAAACATATTGATTAAAAGAGAGCAATAATCAAAAGCTACGCATATTGTGTAAGTGAATAAGCAAGAATAAAGAATATGTGGAAAGATAATCATCTACTAGTTAGTATCCACATGGCTATCTTTTTTATAAAAAGAGCATATCATACTGTAGGAAGTCACTAGCAGTCAGGCTAGGACCATCGAGCTACCTGAGAGTGCCGACCAACTCTTCATACAACTACTGCAATAGGTAACATATAGAATACCCTCATTTGGCCCCTTCCAACCTCCTATGGGTGCAAGCTAAGTGGTGCCAATTCAATGCATCAAGACCGATTAGAATTCATACCTTCATACTTATCATACGTAGCGATCGACTCATTCTCATACAAAAATGTATACTAGTCTCAAGATCATATTCAATCATAAAGATCGGGATTAAATAACATAATGGATAATCAACCAATGGACACTTAAATGAGCTAATAGAGTTCGAACCCTCTCAAACTTAGTTACCCTTATTCTGGCTCACAGGCTCACGCTTAGTAGAAGCTCCATCTTCTATCTTACATCAAGGTTCATTGAAAGAATGGGTACATGATTAGATCATGTTGAGGGTAAGGTTTACCTAAACAATATGAGTGCATTTGGATTGAGTGATTAACATAGATATTTAGTAGCCAACCCTAGCTAAGATAATCTATATTTCTTTGACCATTCAATAAGTTGTATTCATAAAATTTCCGGTGTTAATGTGTTTCCATAATCTTTGTGTTACATTATATAGGCAGTGGACTCTACTTATGCTAAGACTTATGACGTAACGTCAGAAACTAGTCAGAAAATAAAAAAGAATTGAGTGACAGCTCTACACTCTTCCTTTTTAGTATTTAATTACCATTGGGCTAATTTAATTTGGGTAAAGGTACTATTACTAAGGTCCTACATGGTCTTTGAATGTACGTAAAATCCTAAGGGTAAGATTGGCTGTAATTCATCTTTCTAAGGCCTTAAATAAAGGTTAAAAGTGACCTTAAAACGGTTTTTAAAAATTAGCCAGGAGTGCTCGTGCACCCATGGCTCTATTTTAATAAAGTTACGAGTGACAAGTTTTCCATTAGTTCTATGAACATGTGCTCGTGTGCAATCTAAACACGCTCGAGTGCATTTCATCTCTGTCTCTCGACAAAGACTACTAGTACATTTTTTGTTAGAAAATCACATGGGCACTTGTGCGCTTGCTCACATAAGCTCGAGCACGCTTTTCACAATTCTAGTTCGGAATTCTGCTACAAGCACTCTTCTTCTTTATGCCAATAGTTGCATGGAACCTTTATTCCCCCATCCATTTGGGATCCATTCTACACTTCTTTAATATCAATCATTCCATCATACCTTCTTAATTTCACTCATTAACTCATAAATCATTCCCACTTTTTGAATTAAAGGGTAGAAGAGCTGTAACTTGGCAATAACAGAGAAGTCATCAAGAATCAATGTAATAGACCATGCATGTAGTAAATATGCACTTATACTTGCTTTAAATTTCAGTGCTTTGTCCAAATCAAGCTTCGCGTTGGTTTCATGGTGGAAAAAACCTCAATAGAAGATGATCTAAGATAGCAAAAACATGCAATAGGTGAAATGGGTATGAGATGCATGCATGCCATCAAATTGAGTCTCTTTGACTCCATTAAACCCAAAAAACTAAAGAGAGTTGTCCCTTTCCTTAGAGAACTATAGATTGAAGAAAAGGAAGAAGGAGGAGATAGAATTGTGAGCTCCAAAGGTAGAAGGTGAGCAAGAAAATGATGGGAAAGACAATGGGAGCTTTGGCTCTAACATGCAATAACTCCAAGCTTGAAGAAGGGATGAAAAGGGGATTGAGAGAGAAGGAAAAGGTGGAGTTCCAGCAACAAGAAGAAGAAGAGGTAGAGAAGGGTTGTTGAGTTGGTCTTAAATTAGATTTTTCTAAATTTTATAAGCAAGTCTAAACTAATGAAGAGATTTACATATAGAGTGAAATGGACTTTAATTGGCCAAGATGGATTTAAATTGCCATTGGGCCAATTATGAAAGATGACCCACTAGATGGCATACAAATGATGCAATTATATGATGCAAAATCATGTGTAAATTACATAAGAAGGTCCTTGACTACCTAAGTGAGGTTCGAACCCGACCCAACTACCTATCCATGAGCCAAACCCAAGGGGATTTCAGTTGACTTAGCCTAATTATGTATTATATAAGTTTAAACAAGATTGATTATAATAAATTAAGATTAACTCGGGTTTGGAACTTACATCATCCCCCTTTTTACGATAATTTGGTCCTTTGAATGCAACATACCTTAGCTAAAAGTGCTAGATACTTCTTCCGAACTTGGTCATCGAGCTCCCAAGTAGCTTCTTCTAGTCCATGACGTTCTCAAAGAATTTTGACCCTTTTAATTGTTCGGTTATGCAACACATGGTCCTTTGTGTCAATGACACGAAGGGGACGCTTTTTATAGCTCGCATCCGACTTCACTTGGATGTCATCAGTCTGAGGACATGCGATGGATCTGGAAGATACTTTCTAACCATAGAATGTGGAACACATTGTGAACTCCAGCGAGTCGAGGTGGTAATTCCAACTGATAAGCCAAATCTCTAACCCTACTATGAATCTCAAAATGTCCTACAAACCACGGAAAAAGCCTGCCCTTCCATCCAAAACTTATAGTAACCTTTATCAGAGAAACCTTCAAGAAAACCTTGTCTCCCACCTGGAATTTAAAAGGTCTACAACAATTGCCAACATAGCTCTTCTAACGAGATCTAGCAACTTTCAATCTATCTTGGACTTTTCATACTTTTTTCAGTGTATCTACGGCAAAAAAAGGTCTATGGAAACTTCTACCTCCGACTTCTTCCAACACACCAGTGTACGACTCTTACGTCTATACAAAGCTTCAAATAGAGCCATTTCGATGCTCACATGATAACTATTATTATATGTAAATTCACACAAGGAAAAGTGTTCATCCCACTCTTTCCCAAAGTCTAACACGCTGGCTCAAAGCATATCCTCAAGAGTTTTGGATTGTACGTTCTAATTGTTTGTTGGTCTAAGGATCGTAAGTAGTGCTGAAGTTGAGTTCGGTGCTTATTGACTTCTAAGAAGACTGCCAGAAGGAAGATACAAATCTACTATCATTGTCAGATACTATGGAAACAAGGTTATCATACAACTGAGTAATCTCATCGGTAAATGTCACACCCTGAACCCGAGAAATGGGGATTAACTGTGGGTTCCGAGGAATGACAAAAGTACCCGTGACAATTTGTGCCATGATTGAACACATGCGAACTGTCATAAGGGTGATCCCACATGTACGTGTGAGGAAAATCCATGAACACGTATTATCCATATAAGGAATTTAAGCGGAAACCTGGAGATTTCACCTATAATTATATCATGAGCATCCATAAACATTCATTTGTTCCATTCATTAAGCAAACAAGTTTGTTAATTAAATGCACCTACATGCTTGTACATCAATATCCATATATAATACAAAAGATATAATTACCAAAATGAACCCTAAGCCTATTCTCATGTGTCCCTGTTGCGCACTGTGGAGGGAGATCACGACAAGATGCCCCCCCTCGTTCCACTTGTTCACGTCCCGAGGTAACGCTGGGGTTGCCTCTGGGATCTTGCTGACTGCCAGGTCGGCAGCGGGTTCCGCACCTGTGACACCATAGTAAATCAGTTAACACAACAGTTAAGCAAGATAAGGGTACATAAACTTAACATGATAGATCAACTAAATTAGAGTGGCACAACAATTAAAAGAAATTAATATTGTAATTTAGGAACTTATACTGTTGAATCATTAGACTCAATTGGTAACCGAACCTCCTATAAGGAATAGAACTAAGTGGTAATGTTCTCCTCCTTCCCCCACTGTGATATTGTCCTTTTTGGGCAGAGCCCCCAGGGAGTACCCGCACAGTTTTACTTCTGGGCAGAGTTGCCACGGAATACCCAAAACGCGTTATGTCTTCTGGGCAGAGCCCCGAGGGAGTAGCCAGGGCTCGTCACTAAGGGAATGCCAGGGCACGTAATTATATTGTCCGCTTTGGGCAGAGCCCCCAGGGAGTACCCGCATGGATTTATATGGCCAGAACCAGACACTCTCTTAAGCAATGCAGGACTTTGCTAGGTAGAGCACCCCATGAATACCTATTCAAGAGGTCCACACCCACCGCTCACGTTGGACATGTCTATCATAGAATCACAACTGATAAAATGCTGATTATCCAATGCATATTAATATAACCCAATGCTATTAGATTATAGGTTATCAAGGACAATTTCTATCAATTCTATATTAGATAATCTAGGTTTCCAAGGCCATTTAACTCGGTGTATTTATAAGGGGTTCAGTGTCCCGGTGTTACTATTCTTGGTGTTACCACATGTGTATGCAGGGACACATCACCTTATGCCCACACCCGTGACTTGACATTGAAGACTAAGGTCTCTTTTTTTTTTAGTTTAAGGGAGTAACCCATCACTAGGCTATCCCATAGACTATAGAAAGTCCATAGTCAAGCTTAGAAATCATTTTTTGAACACCTTCCGATAAGTTGTCAGTTAGACTTACCCAACCGATCGGGTGAAAGTCCGACCGATCGGACCCTTCTAGGAATGGAATTCGACCGGTCGGGCTTGGTAGCCGACCGGTCGGACTACCTGATGAGGCAATCGACCGATCGAGCTTTAGGACTGACCGGTCGGCCCTGAAGCATTCTGTTGCGGGTAGGTTTTCTTCCCAAATGCGTTTCTCTTCCAAAACCCCAATTTACCTGCAATGAAACCACTCTAAAAACTTCCATTCTACACCCTTGAGTTCCCTAAAGGCCAATAACATCCTTATTCCACCAAATCACCATTTAATCCATGCATTTCCACAAAGTTGTAAATTTGGTAAAATCACACGATCCATCAATAATCAAAGAAATCAAGCTATGCATGTAAGATTATGTATCCTTATACTTGCCTTGGGTACGGTGCTACATTTAAACCGATTTGCCCTTTGTCTAGATGGAGAATATGAAACCTCGACTCTTCCATAAGCGAGAGGGTGAAAATGGTGCTTGATCCGTAAAAAAAGGGCAAGAGGGATGGAGAGGAAGAAAAAGGAAGCTCAAACTTGATGCATGCAACTTCAATCACCAAGAATAAGGGCTGAATGAGGGAGGCGATGATGGGAGGAGAAAAAGAATCGGCTGCACGTGCGAGAGAGAGGAAGATGGAGGAGAAAAATATCGGTGGTAGTTGGTGGGTTAGGGTTTTTATATAAATGAAGTTTCTGGAAATTGCAAGCAAGCCCTCTTGGTTTCTATATATTTCCAATTACAGTCAATATTGGCTTAAAATGGGCTAAGATGGGTCCAAATGGATTTGGGCCAAACGTAAACGATGTTCAACAAGATGAAACTTACCCAATGCAACCAATATGATGCTTTAATGATGCCAAATCATGAAAATACTAAATGAAAAGGCCTTGGACTACCTAATAAAGGTTCGAGCCCGACCCAACTACCTATCCATGACCCAACCTCTTGGGACATGGCTCAATTAACCTAATCACTCATCTTAATTAGAGTACAATCAACTTAATCATTATAAATTATAATTATCTAGGGTTGGGACCTTACAGTAAAGATCTTGGCCATCTCATGGAATTTCATACCTGTTTATTAGGAGTAAAATGGGCTGATTTTATTAGTCGATCCATAATCACCCATATAGCATCGTGACATTTGCTTATCTGGAGTAGTCCTAAACAAAATTCATCGAAATATTCTCCTATTTCCACTTTGGAATATGCAAAGGATGTAACAAACCGGGAGGCTTTTTATCTTCAGCCTTTACACGCTGACAGGTGAGACATCTCACCACAAAACCTACAATGTCTCTCTTCATGTTATTCCACCTGAACCTACCATTTAGATTTCGATACATTTTAGTACTCCTAGGTTTCTAGAATACCTTGCATGATGTGCTTCAATCATAATTGCTTCTTTTACATTTTGAACTCCTCGAACACATAATCGATCTCCAAAATACAATACACCATCAACCATCCTCTGGCCTCTGATATATATGGTCACGGATCTTAATGAACTTTGGGTCTTCAAACTATCTCTCTTTAATCTGTTGTATCAGGGTTAATTCGAAGACAAACATTGCTACTAGCATGACCTTGTCACCAACAAACTCAATTTCTACATCTAGATCTCTAAATTCTTCCACTAGTGACCACTCACCACAAATAACCGCCATTTTGATAATTGACTTTATACTAAGAGCATCAACTACTACATTTCCTTTTCTTGGAAAGTAATTAATTGGAAAATCATAGTCTTTTATGAACTCTAGCCAATGGTGGTTTCTCATGTTGAAGTCACGTTGAGAGAATAGATACCAAAGACTACGATATCACTATAAACTTCAAACTTCTCTTCATATAAGTAGTGTCTCCGTAACTTTAAAGCAAAGACAATAACAACTAATTCTAGATCATGTGTGGTATAGTTCTTTTCATGCTCTTTCAACTATCAGGACCCGTATGCTATTACTTTCCCATTCTGCATCAATACACACCCTAATCAAATTCTCGAAGCATCAATATATATATAACAAATCCACCACTTCCTTTTGGTAGAGATAAGATCGGGGTTGAGATTAACTTTCCTTTAGGAATTGGAAACTAGATTCACATTCGTCCGACCAAACAAATGGTTCAATCGCTCAAGTCAATTATGTCAACGGTGCTGCTATTTTGAAAAAGTCTTTAACAAATCTCTGATAATAACCCGCAAGACCAACAAAACTTCTAACCTCGGTAACCATCTTTGGGTTTACCCAACTGGTTAATGCCTCAATTTTGGATGGGTCTACTGCAAGTCTGTCCTTCGAAATCATGTGTCTAAGAAAGCAACATGTTCAAACTAGAAATCACACTTATCTAGTTTGGCATACAACTAATGACTTCTCAATAATTGCAGTGAAGTCCTCAAATGTTCAACATGTTCATCTCTGGTTTAGAGTACACCAATACATCATCAATGAAAATCACCACATATTGATAAGATAAGAGGAGAAGATTCTATTTATCAAAGCCATAAATACAGCTGGGGCATTAGTCAACCCTAATGGCATGACTAAGAATTTATAATGCCTATATCTTGTCGTGAAAGCTATCTTAGATGCATCCTAATCTCTAACTCGTAATTGATGATATTCGGATCTCAAGTCAATCATTGAGAAATGTGTTGCACCTTATAATTTATCAAACAATTTATCGATTTGAGGCAGTGGATAGTTGTTCTTGATTGTCACTTGATTCAACTGCCTATAATCAATGCACATTCTAAGGGTGCCATCCTTCTTCTTCAGAAATAAAACTATGGCTTCCCATGGCGATGTACTAGGAAGAATAAATCCTTCGTCTAGTAACTCTTTTAACTATACCTTTAACTCACACAACTCTACAGGTGACATCCAATATGGAGCTCTAAAGACCGGAACTGTAGTGGGTATGACTTTTATAGTAAAATCTACTTTCCTGACTAGAGGAAGATCAAGAACTTCATCCGAAAACACATTTAGGAGCTCACAAACTACCAAAATCTCTTCTAAATTCTTGGGTGGCATCTTCTTAACAATGAAGGCAATATATCCTTCACAACTACTATGGATTAATTAGTCTTTCTGCTTAAAGTACTGAGATTAGCCTCGTATTAATAAGTTCTTCAAAATGCATATTTTCATACACATTTTGGACCATTTTAAGGACTTATTAATTTGAAAGAGCCTATTTAGTGTTATATCATGGTTTCAAGCATTTTCAATTCATTTTACTATTTTTCTGCATAATTTGTTTAAAAATCACACTTTTTGCATACATTCATGAAACCTACCATTTTTTGAAAGTTTATTTTTGGAAAGTTTTATGAAAATAATTTTTCTTATAAAATAAATTAAATTTTAATCATCATTAGTTCATTCATATAAAATTATAAGAAATGGTGTGCATTTTCATTGTCATTTCATGAGAAATGGGTCTACATTTATGCATTTGTGATCTAGGGGTAAAATTATCTTTTCACATGAATTCACATTTTTTTATAGGAAATTGATGATATGGGTCCCATTTGTAATGAATTGAGGCAAGGAATTGATTTTCAAGAGAAATGAGAGAAGAATTGAAGAGAAAAAGAAATTGGAAGAAAATTACAAAAAGTCAGCTTCATGGTCCCACACACACATGCACATGTGTGGGGTACACTAGTAAAACATCCAAGATGGGGTCCATTTATTTGTTGCACATTTTTAAGAGATTTTGAAGAGAATTTGAAGAATATCTCACCAAAGATGGACAAGGAAAGCCACATGGAGTTCTTTTTGGAGAAAGAGAAGATTTAATTGAAAAAACATCCAACCAAGCATTCCACGTCCAAAAGAGGATTTAATTCAGATTTTTGGCTAAAAAAGTAAAGTAAACAATATCAAGAGGGTTATCTTCAAAGATCTCTTCAAGTTTGGAGCCAACAAGGAGAACTTTCCAAAAAAGTAAAGTTGACAATGCAAAGAGATAAAAGGGAAAGTTCGACACCTCATGTGGGCCAAGTTTGATTCTAAGAGAGGATTTTTATCCCTAAATTATCTCTCCAAAGATCTCAATGCAAGGAGGCACATACAAGAAAGGAAGGAAACATCCAAAGGGGACTTCCAAACAAAGCAAGCAAGGAAAGAAAAGAAAAAAAAATAGAAAAAAAATCCCCAAGAGCAAGTCACTTGTAATGCTTTTTATGGAGCCCATTTTCTTTCAATTTTTTTATTATTTTTAAGATTTTAGAGTTTGAGAAGGAATAGGACTTGAAAAAGTATAAATAGGGCACCCCTCTCTCATATCCTTTATGGAAGAATTGTCCACCTCCCACCTCTATAATTTTACACTCCACCTCTCCCTTTCTTGTTCTCTACATCTCAAGTCATTAAGGAGGTTTAGCACTAAAGCCAAACCACCAACCTTGAAGATCAACTAGAAGGAGGAATTCTTTTCCATCCTAGAATGTGTAATCTTTTGTTTTAATTTTTTCCTCTTACATAAAGGATTGTCATACTAGTTTAATAATTTTCATCTTGATATTCTTGTTATTCTTATGGTTGCATGATTACTTAATTTGTGTTTTTCTTGTTTGCATTGATGACCTAAACAGAAGAGCATACTTTAAGAAATTGTTAGGCTTAGATTAAAAGAGAATTTTGAGTGAATTTTTAGCCTTTGACTTTCATTGTTTACTACCTTTGACTTCAATTGTTTACTGCCTTTGTCTTGCTGCCATTTTTATTTTCTTTTATTGTACTTTTAATCTTAAATTTTTGCACTTTTAAATTTTTGCACCTTTATTTGAATTCCTGTATTTTTTTTCTTCACTTTATTTCAATTTTCTGCACACTAGGTTCTTCCATAGTTTTGCTTGATAGTATTTACTGATGTAGCTTACATTAGATTCATGCATATATTTTAATTTTTAGAATCATGTTTAATGGTGTTTGTCATGGAACTTCAGAAATCAAATTTAATGCCTAAAATTTATGTGTCCTAAAATCATGAAAAGCATTCCAAAATTTGAATTTGGCTTGACCGGATTTTGTACACCATTATGTGTATGATTTTTTTGCTTTCACAAGATTTGTTTGTTGCCAAAGGTAGATCATAATTGAAGAATCAGATTTAAAACTTGAAAAAACTTCAAATTTTTGTCCATAAAACAGTTTCGGAAAGGTTCATGATTGACAATTTTTTTTACAACACAAACTTGTACATGTTCACAACAGTTGAGTACATGTGATTAAAACAGTTTGCAAGACCTGAAATCAAATTTAAATTATAACTAAGAATAGTCCAAAAGTGTGCAGAATATAATTTCACAATGGGTCATGTGCTGGACACACCTTCCAATCAGATTTGTGCAATTTTTTTTCTTATTATTATGTGCTTGACGTTTGAGGAAATTCAGAAACTAACATAATTTGGTACTGAAGCACATTTGAATTTAGTTCATTAATGTGTTGAATTCATGATTGAATGAGAGACATATTGGCCAACTTGTGATTGGAATTCAGTGGAAAAACAGTGGATTATGTGAAAATTAATTTTCTGTACTTAACTGAAGAGAGTTTCAGTTCTGAAAATTTATCAGAAATAGTTTTGCTCAGAAATTTTCAATTATTCTCCACCTGATGTTTGGGCTAGTTTAGAAATTTGAAATTAGATTTGTCGAATGCTTTAATTCAGTTTAGAATTTAAGGCTAAACTAGAATCTCATACCAAATTGTTTAACTAAATCATGTGTGGATATGTGTGATAAATTGTGGACTGTTTAGCGTAAGCTTAAAATCTGATTTTCTGCACAAAAGTGAACAAAATTCAGTTATGAAACTACATTCATTTAGTAGTAAAAATCTGTTTTCTGAATCTTTATTGGATGCTCATTCATGTATAATACCATCACATATAGATTACATTCATGCATTGAGTCACTTGTTTTAGAAATTAGAATCTTCATGAATTTTTGCATCTTGTTTTCTTTAGGAATTTTAGATGTCAGATTTGCATTCTTGTTTTATTTTTTTCATCATGTATGATATTTTAGTGTAGAGTCATTTTTACTATAGCAAGTTGATGTATTGTAGTTGTTGCATTGTCTGTTGTTATTTTTAGAAATTGTTTAGCTTTAGAAGATTACAAATTTGATTTTAGATTTCCATTTAGATTTCTTTCCAAAATTAACCTTTTTCTAATTTGAATAGGATTTAGAAATCTTTTGTTTTTTTAGAAAGTGTAGATTCTTAGCTTAATTTAATTTTTAACTTAGGAAAGTTTTTGTATTCTTTAACTTTTGTTTATTTTGTTTCTAACTTTGTTTAGTTCTATTTTTAGATTGTTTCTAATTTTAGATTTGTTTTTATTGGAAGTTCTAACATGTGCTTTGTTTTGTAGTAAATTTAATTTTATTTTTAGGAACTTTTAGATTTAAGATTTTTTTCTTTATTTGAATTGTGATTATAATTATTTTTTTAGGAATTTATGTATTTGTTAGATTTTAATTATGATAGTTTTAGAATTTTGTTTAGGCAGGTGACATGTTGAAAATATTTTAAAAATAGCTCTCTGTGGATTCAACTCCGTAATTACAGGGATATTACTACATTGCAGCTCTACACTTGGAGTTGACGAACAAGTATTTTAGCGCCATTGCTATGGCGCTCCATTAAAGATAACTTTTCTAACTTTCCTTATTTATATTGCTTTGTGGGTGTAATTTAATTTTGGCATCTTTCTAGAAATAGGAGGACATGCATGGAATGATGAGCTGCCCTCAACTGAAATAGGAAAGTGCATTGATTGTTAGAAAGCTCACTTCACTACTATTTTTAGAAACTTTCTAAAATTGGAAAAAGTTATTGTTTTTATTTTTTCAACTTGGCATAACTTCATTGGGAAGGAAGTACACCAAAATTGATCTAATTGTTGTCTTTAATCTTCTCGGTGTCCAAGAAAGCCTTTGCCCCTATAGCGCGACAGCTTGACTGTTCAGGAAATTGGTCCTTCAAACGGGTCCATCTATGACTCTACCACTTCCTCGTGGCTAACCTGGCCGAGTTAGTTTCATAGGACCGGATTAGAGAGCTTAAGGGAAACTTTCCAACCTTAAGGAGTTATTTAGATTCTAGGTTTATCTCATTTAAAAAAAATTAAAAAATCCCAAAATTCCAAAAAAAAAGCTCAAGCCCTCTCAGCCAATTTGGCAAAGAGGATCAGCGCATAGAATAGAAAGGAAAGAATCTCCTAGACCCTCTAGGCCTTTGAGATTTTCTCCAATGGCGAGTGGGTCCGGTAACAATGATGCCTAACTTAGGAATGGGAATAATAATGGGAACCGCAATGGTGTGGAGGTTGATCAGCCACCTAGGACTCTACGTGATTACTTGAGCCCCACTCAACAACTACACCATCATGTATAGTGATGCCCGCAATTACGAGCCAATTTGAGATCAAACTTGGCATGATCCAACTTTTATCCAAGTTTCATGTCACACCCCAAGCCCAAAATTCTATGATTAGGGCAACTCCCGAGGCGCGGCACACGTAATCCTGTGGTAATCCGTGCGGTACTAAGACACATACGAATCACCAAGGGAAAAAAATGGAATTGCATGTCCATTTTATAGCAAATATTGCAGAAGCTTGGGTATTTATTTTTTACCCGGTGCTTAACATCATCCTGTACAATGCAGATATTAAGGTATGGTACTAAGTATAATCTATGTCCATTAGATTGAATATTGTAAGTCAAAGATAAGAGAGTCTTTTATATAAAACATAACCCCATGCATAATTTTACATGATTAAGAATCCGAATGCCTACAGGAATGATTTAAGATAAGAATACGTGGTATGACTAAATGCATAGGATTTGAATACAATTCAAATAAGAGAAATACATGTCCGTCAAATCAAATAACATAATGACAATATAACATGATGGCATGATGCATAACCATAGCCATACCAATGGCTTATCCTAACATGTCCCAAAAGATATCCATGACGCTCTGTAGAGTAGACAACGGGAGAATGTTGTCAAGTCCACTCTACTATACTATACCCTCGGAAGTCTCTCGAAACTCCTCTTCGAGTACGCCTGGGGTAGAATCAATATCTACACTTGTTGTAACACCAAAGGTAGCACTATTAATATAACGGTTAAGCAAATATAAGTGTATATAAAGCTATCATGCTATATCAAATGAATTGGAGACATGTTAATTAGAAGAGAGCAATATTGTAATCTAGGCAGGTTGTGCATGAATAAGCATAAATAGGGAATCATGAATAAAGAGTACATCATACCAAATGGCAACCACATTGCTATCTTTTCTCTAATAAGAGAGTAAACTGATCCGTTGGAAATCACTAGCGATCGGGCCAGGACCGACTAGTTACCCTAAGAGCATCGACTCACTCTTCTGATAACTACTGCAGTAGACAACTAATAAAATACTCTCATTTGGTCCCGTCGAACCTTCTATGGGGTATAAGCTAAGTGGTGCCGACTCCAAGTATATCGGAATCAAATCGGAAACTCATACTCATCGTATACTGATCTGTTTATACTCATACGGAAATATATTACAGTCTTAATGAAAACATCAATTACAGAATCACAACTGAGCAGAATACTGGTCATCAATGATGCATACTGATATGAACTATTATATTGAGGTCAAGGTTGCTATCAATATGAATGCAATTAGATTGAGAGGTTACTAAGAATAGTTACTAGCCAACCCTATGCTAGATAATCCGAGTTTCCAAGATCATTCAATACGGTATATTCATAAGATGTTCAGCGTCATTGTGTTACCATTCTCAGTGTTACTTATATATGTAAAGGACACTTCATCTTATGCCAACACCCATGACGTGACATTGAAAACCGATTGGAGAATCAAGAGGGAAGGAGTGATAGCTCAACACTCTTCCTTCGCCATGTTTGATTACCATTGGGCTAGTTTGGTGTAGCAAAGATTCCACTTCTATGGTCATAAATGGTCTTCAGTTAAATCTAAAACCTATAATGATGGTGGGTGGATACTTCAGTCTCTTTCTAAGGTTAAGGGGTATAACCCATCATTAGGCTACTCCGTAGACTATAGAAAGCCCGTAGTCAAACATAGAATTCATTTTTAAAATACTTTCCTATAACCTAAAGGTTTTACTCACCCGACCGGTCGGATAGGGTGACTGACCGGTTAGACCACCCAGATAGGCAATTCGACACATTAGGCAGAGTGATCGATCGGTCAAACTACCCAAAGAGGGAATTCATCTGGTCGGGCTTCAGGACTGATTGGTCAACACTAAAGCACTTTGCTCTGTGCAAGAGTATTCCCAACTGATCTTTCTTCCTTTTTATTGGATCCTCCCACTCTCAATCATCAAATAAACCCATGAATCACTCCTAATGCGAACCCACATCCCATGTGGGTTCACCTTCATCCAATCCCACCATTAATCTAAATATAAACCCATTAATCATCAACATTAGGTCATGAAAATGAGAGGGGAAAAGAGCTGTAATGGGCATACATAGAGAGTACATCAAGAGTCAATATATTTAACAAAAATGCAGTGATTATATGCATCTATACTTGCCTTAACTCAGTGCTTTACCCAAATTTAGCTCTTCCTTTGGTTGATGGTAGAGAAAATAAAATCTCTAACCATACATAAAATGCTACATGAAAATAGATGAAATGAGGATGAGATGGGTTGCATCCAACTGGATTGAGTCTCATTGACTCTATGGAACTCAAGAAAATGGAATAGTGATAGGATTTCCTTACCTCAAGTCTTCTACAATCACAAGCGAGGAAAAGAGGCTTTAGATCCCAAGAAGGAGAACAAGAAGAGTGAAAAGGAAGGAGAAGATGCTCAAACTCTTGCATGCAAAGCCTTCTACTGCCTAAAGAATGGAGACAAGGTGAAGGAGAGAGTATGGAAGAAGGAGGAAACTTTGTAGCTCCAGCAAAAATGAGGGAAAATGAAGGGGAAACGATGGGTTTGGTGGTTTTAAATGGCTGGTTTTCTGGAAATTACAAACAGGTCCACTGGTTTTCTATATTTCCAATTTAAGTCAGTTGAGCTTGAAATGGGCCAAGATGGATCCGAATTGAGTTGGGCCAAACATGAATAATGACCCACATGATGAAACACACAAGATGCAACCAATGTGAAGCCTTAATGATGCAAAACCATGGAATTCTAAAATAAAGAAAAAGGCCTTTGACTATCTAGGTTTGGTCAATTCTAACCCAACTACCTATCCATGATCCAATAAAATTAAAAACAAGATAAATTAAGACTAAAATACATTAGTTAATAAAAAATCAAGTTTAATTAATATTAATTACAATTAAGTTGGGCCGGGACCTTACATTTCATGGGCTTGACTCTGAAAGTGCATACTTGCACCAAAAAGAATTTGATGAAATATGTTCAACACTTTAGTTACAAAATGTAGTGCCGGATGTAATTAAACTCAGATTATTTCCATTTTCTTTAAAAGATAAAGCTAAGACTTGGCTCCACTCTCTTAGACCAAGTTCAATCAACACCTAGAAAAGCCTAGAGACTAAATTTTTGAAGAAATTCTTCTCACAGCATAAGACCAATACTTTGAAAAGGGAAATCATGATGTTCAGACAAAATCTCAAGGAACCCTATTATAAGTGTTGGGAAATATTTAACGAATTGATCCTTGCATGTCCTCATTATGGATATGAAACATATCATCTCCTTGAGATTTTTGTTGAGGGTTTAGCTCCTGACACCCGTCAACTTATTGAGCTGATGTGCAATGGTCAATTTGATTAAAAGCAAATTGATGAAGCATGGGAACTTTTGGAACTAATGGCCGAAAATGAGCAAAAATGGGCCTCATTTGATGGGGCAGATCAATCTATGTCATTGAACCAGTCTAAGGTCATCTAATGGAGGAATCTATCATTTGAACAATTAAACTGAAATTCAAGCCAAGCTTGCTGCACTTATAAGAGAAATAGAAACCTTAAAACTTGGAAAGAATAAGGATACAGTCATAGTTTGTGGTATTTGTGCTTTTGAAGACCATTTGTCAATAGATTGTCTAACTGGACCTGCATTACAGGAAGCAATTCAAGAACAAGCAACATTTTGAACTCATACCAAAAGCCGTTCAATACAAATACCATAGGGAACACGTATAATCCTTCGTGGCGAAACCACCCGAATTTTAGCTAGAGGAATGGACCAACTGTTACACCTAAGTATAATCCATAAAAACCATCAAATTTTGGTGCGTACATGTCTCCACAACATATTACATCTTATGCACCACAAGCTCATAATAGGTCAATGGAGGAGTCCCTCAGTATGCTAGTACAATTTCAACAACAATTTATGCAAAACATGCAAAATAATCAACAGATGATTCAGAATAACTATCAGGCTATCCAAAGGTTAGAAACTTCTATCGAACAAATCAAACGTAGCCTTCAAGTTCAAGGGAAAGGAACATTCTTGCTCAACCTCTCCCAAACACAAAAGGCCAGTTTGAAGTGAATGAAATAACTAACCCAAACTATTAGGAGCATGTTCAGTCAATCACTCTACGCAGTGGCAAAAAGCTTTAAGAGAATCCAAAAAAAGATAAACAACATTTCTCCTCAGATTTGATTGAAAAGATTAAAAAGGAGAGTGTTAATGCAGAAATTGTTATTGAGAATGAAAAGGGTCCTGACCCTACACATGTCACACCCATTGCCCCTTTTCCACAAAGATTATCACAAGAAGTCAATCCCGAACCAAGAGATCTTAGACATTTTCAAGGACGTTAAAATCAATATACCTCTATTGGATGCAATCAATCAAATCCCAGTCTACGCCAAGTTCCTTAAGGATCTTTGCACTATCAAGTGTAGGATGAATATACAAAAGAAAGCTTTCTTCATTGAGTAAGTTAGTGCACTCCTAAAACGGTAGCACACCTTAGAAATATAAAGATCCAGGATACCCTACCATATCGTGCACCATTGGAAATCACCGAATTGGTTAAGCTTTATTAGACTTGGGGGCAAATGTTAATCTATTACCATACTTGGTTTATCAACAATTGGGGCTAGGGGAGTTGAAACCTACCAAGGTTACTCTACAACTCGCAGATCGTTCAGTGAAGAAACCAAGGGGGGTAATAGAAGACGTACTAGTGCAAATTGAAAAATTTTATTTCCCTACTGATTTTTATGTACTAGACACTCAACCAATACATAATAACATTGCTCAAATTCCGGTAATTTTGGGAGCCCCATTTTAGCAACATTAAATGCATTAATCAATTACCAGAATGGAATGTTAACACTTTCTTTTGGAAACATGACCATTGAACTAAACATATTCAATTTATACAAGCATCCTGAGGATATTGATGATGATCTCCTTGAAATGCACTTTGTGAATACTGTGCTGGAGGATGATTTAGAGAAACGTGTTAACTCCCACATTGTGTTGATACTTGAGGCCAATGAAGACATGAACTTTCTTGAGGAATTGGATAATGACACTATGGAAGAAGCTCATGCTATCTGGACACCCAAGTTTAGGAGCTTGTACCAACCAGTGCACCATCTCTACCATCTCAGGTTGAACCACCCAAACCTGAATTGAAACCCCTCCCTTCTAACCTCAGATATGTTTACCTTAGGGATGAGGAGACTGACCCAATAGTCATTTCTTCGCTTCTTACTGAGAACCAGAAAGCCCAGCTACTAAAAGTGCTCAAACAACACAAAAACGCAATTGCTTGGAATGTGGCCGATATCAAAGGAATTGACCCTTTAGTGTGTACGCATCGCATCTACCTTGAAGAGGATGCAAAACCATATAAGCAGATGCAACATCAGCTTAATCCTACCATGCAGGAAGCGGTTAGGGCTGAGGTGTTCAAACTGCTTGATGTAGGCATAAACTATCCAATCTCGAATAGCCAGTCGGTCAGTCCTACCCAGGTTGTTCCAAAAAAAAACTGGTGTCACGTAGTCAAGAATGCTAAAAATGAACTTGTTCTTACCTGAGTCCCAATAGGATGGAGGTATGCATAGACTACAAGAAACTTAATGCAATCACATATAAGAACCATTTCCCTCTTCCCTTCATGGACCAAATTTTGGAAAAGGTAGCTGGCCATCAATACTATTGTTTTCTTGATGGATATTTCAGATAGAACCAAATAGAAATCTCTGTTAAAGACCAGGAGAAAACTATACTCACATGCCGCTTTGGTACTTTTGCTTATCGGTGAATGCTTTTTGGGTTATTTAATGCTCCCGCTGTTGGAAGTAGGTGGGTCTCGTGGATAGATGTTCAAAAACTTTTGACCCACTTGACACAGGGATCAACTATCCATAAAACCAGAAACCCAATTCAGGATGCATTACCCTCAATCTCGTGACCATATACAGTAAATATTCCATCTAAAAAATAGAATTAAACAGCACTAAACATCCATAATAATCTACGACATGCAAGAAGTAGATCATACCTTTGGAGATTCGTAGTGCTTTAATGGAGAAGTTGCGACTCTACTGGTGATGAGAATCTTCAACACCTCTTAGCCTTCCACGCTATGAGCCGAATTGGATTTCTTTTCTTAAGAAGATTGGTGGAATCTTCAGGAGAAATCCCAACTTGAAACTCCAAGGAACTAGAAGAGAGAAGAAGAGAGAAACTCGTGCAACTCTTGCACGAACAAGGTTTTGGGCATGAGAGAGACTTTTATTGGACATCCAAGAGATTTTATATACTTTTAAATCTCTTTCTTGCTTAATTGAAATAGAAGTCTTACTTCCAAAGCAATTAGCAACTTTCTCCTTTGTTAACCCTTCTTTCTAGAGTTCAAGTCGGATTAGTATTTTTCAATAACTTGGGCTAGCGTGAGGACCACTAGGGATTCTTTACAAAGCTAGCTCCAACTGGAACACCGCGACCCCACATCTCATGTGCAATCCGGGCCCACAGTTAATTGCAAATAACACCACTATATAAATGCAATTGCACTCCATTCTTAGGAATAAATTACAATGAAGACCTTAAACTTCCCAATTACCACAAGCAGGCCCCTCTATCAATATCCGTGGATCAATTGGAATAAATCTGTCTCTTCCAATATAAGTTCCACATCTTGTTATCCTTGAGATTAACTCTTAATTGAGTGGGTGCGCACTTACTAATGACAAATCCATTAATTGGCACAAGGGGATAATAGAGATAGATTCCATCTTGATTATTCAACGTTCCCACAGTTCTACTACCAATACCTAAGACACCGAGGTGTTAACCTACAGTCGGCCTCACTCATTGGTGACTCAAAGCAAATGAATAGATAGAAACTTGAGTTCATCAATGTTTCAGGATTGAGAGCCTATTGCCAGGAAATTATAAGAGCATACCTTATTATTGAGACAGAAATTCATAAGGTGCATCTCATGGTCCTTCAATATATCCAATGTACCAGCACCATGATCCAGAATCTTACATTCTGATGATCGAGACAAATCACATTATCTCATAGTGATCAAAGTGCTGCAACCGTATCAAATGAGATGTCCAGTCTCATTACTGGTCGTGAAGCTATTTAAGTATAAGATTTGTGACATATATCTCCTACGTGTGAATCTCATCCATGCACATATATCACATCTAATATACTAATGGGACCCAGTTCAACTCATGAACCATTATGTCATATGTATTGGTCATGTGCATGAAGTAGTAAAATAACATTCATCTCATGAAAGTAAAGCATGATTTTATTAATAAATAAAGAAATTAATCAATTGATTATATCAACTGATGGATTGAGTCCACAAAATCTAACAATCTCCCACTTGGACGCAATGCTAGTCAGGGTTGCATCTCATGCCTATCCCTTCTACATGCTGCTCAAAGACTTTAGTAGTTAAAGGCTTAGTAAAAGGATCTGCCAAATTGTCCGTAAAGGCTATCTTGGTAATAGCAATATCACCTCTCTGTACAATCATTCTGACTAAGTGATACTTTCTTTGTACATGCTTTTGGCTTTTATACCTTCTGGGTTCCTTTGACTAAGCGACTGCCCCATTGCTGTCACAGTAAACTGTGAGTGGCTGTCGTGCCAAAGGAACCACCCCAAGTTCCAAAAGGAATCTTTTAAGCCATATTGCTTCCTTAGCTGCTTCACAAGCTGCTACATATTCGGCTTCCGAGGTTGAATCAACAGTACATTCTTGTTTTATACTCCTCCAGCTAATAGCTCTGCCTCCAAGCATAAATACATAACCAGAGGTGGTTTTCCTAGAATCCTTATCTGACATAAAGTTAGAATCTGTGTATCCGACTGGAATCAACTCATCACTGCTATAAATCAACATGTAATCTCTAGTCCTTCTCAAGTATTTGAGAATACATTTTACAGCAGTCCAATGTTCAGGTCCTGGATTAGATTGATATCTACTAACTAGGCCCACTACATAACAGATATCTGGTTTAGTACATAACATAGCATACATGAGGCTACCAATAGCCGAAGCGTATGGTATCGACCTCATCTGCTCCTTTTCCTCGGATGTCTTAGGACATTGACCCTTGGAAAGGTGCACTCCATGCCTGAAAGGTGTGATACCCTTCTTGGAGTCTTGCATTGCAAACCGTACTAGCACCTTATCTATGTATGCAGCTTGGGATAAACCAATCATCCTATTTTTCCGGTCTCGATAGAGTTTGATCCCTAGGATGTAACTAGCTTCTCCCAAGTTCTTCATATCAAAAGTCTTGGCTAACCAAACTTTTACCGTTGACAACACTCCTATGTCTTTCTCGAGGAAAAGGATGTCATCGACATATAAAACCAGAAAAAACTACCCTGTCACCCTCACTTTTCATGTACACACGTGACTCATCCGGATTTTGACAAAAACCAAATGACTTGATTACCTGGTCCAAAACGGATATTCCAGCTTCGGGATGCCTGCTTCAATCCATAAATAGACTTCTGCAGTTTACAAACTTTTTGCTCCTGGTTTTTAGCTACAAAACCGTCTGGCTGCACCATATAGATGTCTTCCTCAAGATGGCCGTTGACATCCATTTGCCAAATCTCGTAATCGAGATGAGCTGCAATGGATAAGAGTATCCTGATGGATTTGAGCATGGCTACTGGCGAGAAGGTTTCATCATAATCGATCCCCTTTTTCTGAGTATATCCTTTCACAACAAGCCTAGCCTTATAGGTCTCTACTCTTCCATCTGGTCCTATTTTTCTCTTGTAGACCCACTTGCACCCAATAGGTTTAATATTGACAGGCAAGTCCACAAGTGTCCAGACCTGATTTGAGTACATAGACTCCATCTCAGCTTTCATAGCATCTTGCCAGCGTCCCGAGTCTAAGTCATTGATTGCTTCATCATAGTTAAAGGGATCTTGTTCCGGCTCTTCTGGAATTGCTTCATAAGACTCTCCCAAGAATGAGAACCTATCAGGGGGTCTGACAATCCTCTCACTACGGCGAGGTACTGGTGTAACTACTGGGTCTAGTAAGGGCGGTTCTTCCTCAATTCCGGTCATACTCTCTCAAGAATGAGAACCTGTCAGGGGGTCTGACAATCCTCCCACTACGACGAGGTACTGGTGTAATTACTGGGTCTGGTAAGGGCGGTTCTTCCTCAAGTCCGGTCATACTTGGATTTGGAATTGATTGCTCCTGAATCTCTTCCAAGATCACCTTTTCTAAAGATTTCCGGTCCATCATATAATCTTCCTCCAGAAAAGTCGCATTGGTGCTGACCAGCACTTTCTGCTCTCTGGGATTATAGAATAACCAACCTTTAGTTCCTTTAGGATATCCTACAAATGTGCATACTTCCGACTTCGTTTCTAACTTATCCGTCTTAACCTTGAGCACGTGTGCTGGACAACCCCAAATGTGTAAATGTTGTAGACTAGGCTTTCGCCCAGACCACAATTACCGCGGAGTCTTAGGTATAGACTTAGATGGTACAAGGTTTAGTATGTACATTGCAGTATCGAAAGCGTATCCCCAAAAGGATATAGGTAATTTTGAGAAACTCAGCATAGACCTAATCATATCTAAAAGAGTCTGGTTCCTTCTTTCTGCTACTCCATTCTGTTGAGGCATATAAGGAGCAGACAACTGGGATAGAATCCCATTTTTTGATAAGTAACCCATAAAATCAGCAGAGAGATATTCCCCTCCTCGATCTGATCGAAGAGTCTTGATACTCTTACCTAATTGCTTTTCCACTTCCGCTCGAAACTCTTTGAACTTTTCAAAAGCTTCGGACTTACGGTGCATGAGGTATATGTAACCATATCTTGAGTAATCATCTGTGAAAGTGATGAAGTACTCATATCCTCCTCTGGCCCTGAGATTAATGGGTCCGCAGACATCAGTATGCACTAATTCCAATAAATCTTTGGCCCTATTACCCTTAGCTGAAAAGGGTCTTTTGGTCATTTTACCTTCCAAACAGGACTCACAGACAGGCATTGGTTCTACCACTAATGAAGGTAAGATACCATCTTTCACTAGCCTCTCAATCCTGTTAAGGTTTATATGACCTAACCTCAGGTGCCAAAGTTTTGTTGGATTAGATGAAGGTGATTTTCTCTTTAATGATGGTCTATTAACTGTTTCAATATCATGTATCTTATACATCGTGGGGTTTAACAAATAACGTCCATTGGTTACCTTGCCAAAACATATGAAAGTACCATTCCTCTTTATGACAACTTCAATACCAAAAGTAATAGAATAACCTTTATTCACCAAACTAGAAACTGAAATTAAATTCCGCCTTAAAGACGGTACATATAATGTTTCTGACAAAACCAATTTATTATTTGAAAAACATAAAGTAATGACTCCCACTGAAACAGCCTCCGCCTTAGTGTCAGATCCTAAGTTGACAATGATTTCTCCATCACTTAGCCTCCTGGTTTCCCTGAACCCCTGCAACGTATTACATATGTGATTATTTGACCTGGAATCCACACACCAGGATTCTGAAGTACCAGTTACAAAACTAACTTCAGATATAAGTGACTTAATCATACCTGGGGTCTTTTTCTTAGACAAATATTATGGACAATTCCTCTTCCAATGTCCTGTCTTACCACAATGGAAACACTTTCCTTTTGTCCCTGAACCCTTAGCTTTAGCCACGCCAGCAGTTGGACCATTCTCCACCTTAGGACCCTTCGGAACTGATTTTTTTTTGCCTTTCCGCCCTTTGCCTTTCAGCTTGGACTTAGCATCTGACTTTTCTGTTATTAAGGTAGTTGGTTTTTTCTTCATAATCCCTTCAGTTGCTACTAGCTGACTAGATAGCTCAGCCAGAGTCAGATTCATTTTATTCATATTATAATTGACCTTGAAATTGTTGAATGACTCTGGTAATGACTAAAGGATTATGTCAATCTGCGATTCTGCATCAATCGCAGCTCCCAGTACATCTAACTCATTTAATGAGTCCATCATCTTCAACATGTATTCCTATACTGATGTACCTTCAGCCATCTTAGTACTAATGAGCACCCTCATGGCTGCCTGCCTAGCAGGCCTACCTTGTTCTGCAAGCATCTCCTTTAAGTTCGATATCATATCATATGCAGTCTTATAAGATTGATGTTGGTGTTGCAGCACACTAGACAAGGATGCCAGAATGTAACATCGGGCCATCTCATCGTCTTTGGCTAATTAGGTGTAAAGGTCCTTTTCTGCTTCTGATGCATCTGGGCTAGGCTCTTCAAGGGGGTTTTTGGTAAGGACATATTTATATCCTGAAGCTGTCAGGACAATATCCAGATTCCGTTTCCAGTCTACATAGTTGGATCCCACTAACTTATTCTGGTTGAGGATGGTCGCAAGTGGATTGAAAGTATTCAAATTCATGCTTGCAATACTGTAGCACATAACCATACATTCAATTAATGAATTTAAATAACATTAAGGTTTAGTATTCTACCAAATTTTTGTGGGAATCTTCATAACTACAAAATTTAGAATACATCAGAATCCCAATCCTGCGGGGTATGCCTCCTTGGGGAGTACGAATACCTCCTAGACTGGTGTGGATTAAAGTTGGTCAAAATTGGGATTAAGACTAACTATCCATGATCCCCTTCAGTCATTACTATCTAGGTATCTCATACCAAATAATGTATGACTCCCGATTAGCTTCGGTTTCTAAAATATATGAGGTAAATCCTTGGGGATGCTACATCATTATTTTAGTTAAGTGTGACCCATCAACTAGCATTGCATGACAACCGTTCCGGGCAGCTCCTCCTTGGGGAGTGGGCTCCCACCCCGTCTCATCAACACTATCCATAGGAGATCCATATCCAGTATCCAGATAAATACAAGCCCTCCATGGGGAATGGCCATTCTCAAAATGGCGCGAGGCTAATACTTTCCTTACAATGGACCTATGGTGAAAAACCATGGGGATTTGTATATATATAAATGCCCCGCTCCCACTTAATATTTTAGAGTTGAGGATTTCCTTATAGGTGTATGGGTCCATCAAATATAGCTATAAATTCATCTCATGATACGACCAATGATTGGTTCCAAGTCAAGTCATTTTAAGGAAAGTCTAGTTTCTAAAATTAGTGTTACCAATAGATCCATCTCATGGGCCCACAAACTCTAATTAGAACTCTTTTCAAAAATTAATTTGATTTGACCAATTTTGGAATTTGCTATGTTTGGATTAGATACGGAAATACTCTAAAAAGCATCCATCCATAAATAGAAAGTGCTATAATAAAAGACTAGTCCTCTCCTCCACATGGCCCAGGCGGAAAAGACTTCTTGGACTTCTAGACTTTCCAAAATTTGGGATTCCTCAAACTTTTTGGGCATCTCCAAAACACCTTTTGGTAATCTTCAAACTCTTTGATTAGGAGTTCAGCTTCTCTTTCCTTCTTTGTTTCGGACATCTCCAGAATTTACAAAATTTAAAAAATACATAAATTCCTGTCTCTATAATGAGACTTACATGGTAATCTAAACATGGAAATAAAGGGCTATAGGGAAATTCACCATGCCTTGCCCTTTCATGGGAAACCAAGGAAACCATGATGCCCTTTACACTTAGCCACAAATAAACCAATAAGTAAAAGGAAAGAAAAATCATGTGGGCCAAATGGAGAGGACATTATCACCTGCAAGTTAGTATCTCATACAACAAAGCATCTCACAAAACCAGGTTTCCAAACCACAATGAAAAAACAAGATGCCAAAGGTTTTCCACCACTATACAAGATCCCCTACGCAGAGGGGGTCCGGGTTCGAGCTGCCCAGTCAGCTCGCGGGGGTCCAGGGGGCAGTGCCCCCGAAAAAAAGACAACAACAACAACTCAGACCAAGAATAAAATGATTCTGCTTGGGTTCGGCTAGCCGATCTGGTCCCTACGGCTAGCCATCAGACCTCTACAGCCATAGTGGTCCGTTTGACTAACCGACTTGACGAACCCAGAAATTTGGGTTTTTTCAGATTCGGCTCCTGCTGTTCCCAATCACTTCTAATGATCTCAGTATGCTTCTAATGGCATCTTACCATCCTTCTATCATGATTAAAACCTTTTGTGACTTTCCAAACATAGATCTACTACAAAAGCAAGCAAACCCAATAAACACTGATCCTTTCATAGCCCTTGCTCTATCCTCTTCACATCTCATGCAAAGATTAAAACAAGATTACTGATCTAACATGATTAGAGATGAGGTATGGCTCTCATACCAATTGTTGGAAGTAGGTGGGTCTCGTGGATAGATGTTCAAAACCTTTGACCCACTTGACACATGGATCAACTATCCATAAGACCAAAAACCCAATCCAGGATGCATTACCTTCAATCTCATGACCATGTATAATAAATATTCTATCTAAAAAACAGAATCAAACAGCACTAAACATCCATAATAATCTACGACATGCAAGAAGTAGATCCTACCTTTAGAGATTCATAGTGCTTTAATGGAGAAGTTGCGACTCTACAAGTGATGAGAATCTTCAACACCGTTTAGCCTTCCACGCTATGAGTCGAATTGGATTTCTTTTCTCAAGAAGATTGGTGGAATCTTCAGGAGAAATCCCAACTCGAAACTCCAAGGAACTAGAAGAGAGAAGGAGAGAGAAACTCGTGCAACTCTTGCGCAAACAAGGTTTTGGGCGTGAGAGAGACTCTTATTGGACGTCCAAGAGATTTTATATACTTTTAAATCTCTTCCTTGCTTAATTGAAATAGAAGTCCTACTTCCAAAGTAATTAGCAACTTTCTCCTTTCTTAACCCTTCTTTCTAGAGTTCAAGTCGGATTAGTATTTTCCAATAACTTGGGCTAGTGTGGGGACCACTAGGGATTCCTTAGAAAGCTGGCTCCAACTGGAACACCGCGACCCCACATCTCATGTGCAATCTGGGCCCATAGTTAATTGCAAATAACACCACTATATAAATGCAATTGCACTCCAGTCTTAGGAATAAATTATAATGAAGACCCTAAACTTCCCAATTACTACAAGTAGGCCCCTCTATCAATATCCATGGATCAATTGGAATAAATCTGTCTCTTCCAATATAAGTTCCACATCTTGTTATCCTTGAGACCCAATTAATCACAGTAATCATCAGCACCATTCAATTAACTTTTAATTGAGATGGGTGCGCACTTACTAATGACAAATCCATTAATTGGCACAAGGGGATAATAGAGATAGATTCCATCTTGATCATTCAACGTTCCCACAGTTCTACTACCACATACCCAAGACACCGAGGTGTTAACCTACAGTCGGCCTTACTCATTGGTGACTCAAAGCAAATGAATAGATAGAAACTTGAGTTCATCAATGTCTCAGGATTGAGAGCCTATTGCCAGGGAATTATGAGAGCATACCTTATTATTGAGACAGAATTCCATAAGGTGCATCTCATGGTCCTTCAATACATCCAATGTACCAGCACCGTGATCCAAAATCTTACATTCTGATGATTTGTCTTACATTCTGATGATCGAGACAAATCACACTATCTCATAGTGATCAAAGTGCTGCAACCTTATCAAATGAGATGCCCAGTCTCATTACTAGTCGTGAAGCTATTTAAGTATAAGATTTGTGACATATATCTCCTGCGTGTGAATCTCATTCATGCACATATATCACATCTAATATACTAATAAGACCCAGTTCAACTCATGAACCATTATGTCATATGTATTGGTCATGTGCATGAAGTAGTAAAATAGCATTCATCTCATGAAAGTAAAGCATGATTTTATTGATAAATAAAGAAAATAATCAATTTATTACATCAACTGATGTATTGAGTCCACAAAATCTAACACCTACCACATTTCAACGTTGTATGCTAAGTATTTTTAGTGACATGGTGGAACGTATTCTCGAGGTCTTCATAAATGATTTCTCTGTGTTTAGTGACTCATTTATGGACTGTTTGAGCAATCTCGAGATTGTTCTCACTAGATGCGAAGAAAAGAACTTGGTACTAAATTAGGAAAAATGTCATTTCATGGTTCGCCAGGGAAATGTCCATGGCCATAATGTGTCTGAAAAACACCCAAAACTATAAGAGATATAAGATCATTCTTAGGGCATGCATGGTTCTACGAAGGCTCATTAAGGATTTTAGTTCTATATCTCACCTTCTCTGTGAATTGTTATCCAAGGATGCACAATTCGAATGGATTGAGGCATGCCAATTAGCTTTTAAAAAATTAAAAGGTATGTTGACGTCTACTCCAATTATGCAACCTTCGAATTGGAATCTTCCCTTTGAACTCATGTGTTATGCCAGTGATTATGCGGTTAGGGCTGTTTTGAGACAGCGTAAGGATAAAAAGCCTTATATGATTTATTATGCAAATAAGAGCTTGAATAGTACACAATCAACTATTCAACCACTGAGAAGGAATTGTTGGTAGTGGTTTTCGCACTTGACAAATTTCACTCTTACTTGATTGGATCTAAGATTGTGGTGTTTACTAATCATTTCACACTAAAGTATCTTCATTCTAAAAAGGATGTTAAGCCCAGACTAAGTAGATGAATCCTTCTACTTCAGGAATATGACTTAGAAATCAAAGATAAGAAAGGAGTAAAAATGTTGTGGTAGATCACCTTTCTAGACTAGTCATTTCTGATCCTATTAAGCCAACACCAATCAGGGACAATTTTCCAGATGAACACCTTTTTGCATTATACTAACCCCCTTGGTTTGTAGATATAGCAATTTATCTTGCTATGGGTAGTATTCCTAGCCATTGGACTAAGCAAGATAAAGATTTGTTATTTTTTGAGGTGAAACATTTTTCTTGGGTTGATCCATACTTGTTCAAATACAGCCGAAATCAAATTATCAAGAGGTGTGTTCCAGATGATGAGATTCCTAATGTCATATCATTTTGTCATTCACAGGCTTATGGAGGCCATTTTTTTGTTAAAAAGGCATCATGCAAAATTTTACAATGTGGTTTTTACTGGCCCACACTTTTTAAGGATGTTCATAAATTTTGTAAGACCTGTGAGCACTAACAACTGGGTAATATTTTAAAAAGAAACATGATGCTTTTGAACCTAATTTTGGTAGTTGAAATTTTTAATGTATGGGGTATAGACTTTATGGGACCTTTTCCTCCTAGTTTTGGTTTCATTTATATCTTAGTTGTTGTTGATTATGTCTTAAAATGGATAGAAGCTATTCCTTGCTGGAATAATGATGCTAAAATCGTATAGAGATTTTTGAAAGATGTGTTTGCATGATTTGAAACCCCTCGTGCCATCATAACTGATGGGGGATCACATTTTTGTAATAGATCTTTTGAGGCCCTTGTGAAGCAATATGGAATAACTCATAAAGTGGCCACCCCATATCACCCGCAAACTAGTGGGCAAGTAGAGATATCAAATCGTGAAATCAAGCGGATTTTGGAGACTACCGTAAACCCTAATCGAAAAGATTGGTCTACTTGACTAACCAATGCATTATGGGCTTATCGGACAGCTTTCAAAACTCCCATTGGAATGTCTCTTTACCGGTTAATTGATGAGAAAGCTTGCCACTTGCCAGTGGAACTTGAGCATAGAGCTTATTGGGCTATTAAAAAGTTCAACCTTGATATAGATAAAGCTGAATCTAATGGGAAACTATAAATGAATGAATTGGAAGAGTTGCGCATGGAAACCTATGTTAATTCTAAAATATACAAAGAGAGGATAAATGTTTTTCATGATAATCATATCCTTAGGAAAATTTTCCACCCTGAGCAAAAAGTCCTCCTTAGGGAAGCAACAATTTTCTCCATGTCTGCCATCTGTGATTTCAACCCATCCACCTTAGTCTCATGGTCTACATACAATTTATGCTCTTCTTTATAAGCTCTCTTATAAGGGTTTGAATGATGTACAATAGATCTTGATACACCCAACCCCAAGCCCCTAACACGTCCAAGATCATCTTGACCAAAAATCTATGAAAAAAAATATAAAAAGTTAATGTCTACTCATGACATGTATACATTGTTAAATATTAAAATCAATTTATATTTAAAAATGAGTATAAGATAATCCACACAAAATTGCAACTGCTTCATTGTCAATATTTATCCGCAAGGGAAAGGTCCCTTTAACACATTCTAAGAATCATTTTCTATAATAGGGGCAGAACAAATGAACAAAATTACAAAAATCAAAAAATTCAACCCAAAACCCAATTAAACATCCACTGAAATATTAAAACATGCATAAAAATAATCATTTTCTTCGATGGAATGCAACAAATAACAGAAGTAACAAAATATAGGTAAGGATCCAATCAGTGGACTCCACCAGTTGGCTTAGCAGTTTTTTAGGAACAAGAATGCTAGGTGTACTTTGGCTTGCATCTCAGTGCACTACTCACACTTCAGACTCCAAAGAGGTTTGGCACTTAGGATGTGCGCGCCTTGTGTCTTGAGTACATAGGTGAAAGCCTTAACTTGGGATGTGGACTTGATCTATAAAGATTGGATCACTGATTCTCACCATCAATAGTTATTCACTTTTGCATTGGTTAACAGCTAGATGTAGTCCCAAACTTGTGTCAGGTTTGAGTGTATGACTAATCACAAAATGTCAAAACCTTTTATTTGTGTGAGAAATAGCTACATCACTTTACTAAAAGTTGGTCAAAAGGTGGACTAAAGATCAGGCAAAGTAATTAGACAACTTGCTAGACATGAAATTTAGGTCCTTACTATGTGGAATTGCATGAACTTCCTTATGCAATTGGAATTTCTATATGGAATTTCTACATTTTATTGTCGCTCATGGTTGATTCATTTCTTTCAATTCCATAGATCTAGACGACCACTTAGTCCATGATCAATACCAAGAACAAGTAAAATAATAAGACTAGTAGTTAGAATTGAAGAATTTGATTTATAAGTATTTAATAATGGAGGCTAAGGCTCAAGTCATATGTAAACAAGTGAACAAGGTAGACAAGGATACACTATTCCAATTCCCTTAGGATTCAGTCAAGGCCTTATACAATTCATAGTGTCAAGATATTTCAAATTTGGTTCAGGTTTGATTTATGAGTATACAGCAGTAAGACTTAAGGTTAAACAAATTACAAGCTATATTAAGTTACCTAGATGAACAAGGTTAGTCCGTGAAAATCCCCACCTAAGTTACACCCTTCCAATGCCATTTAGATTTAGTCAAGGCTTTATACAGTTTGTCATATTTCACATATTTCATATTAGTTTCAACCCTTGTGAACCAGCCCTTAAAACTGCCCATGTATCTTTACAGGGCCAAAATTTGCATTCAGTTGATATACATACCAGCTGGTGCAAACAAGTATCTAAATACAATCCGTAGTTATGAATTTCAAGCTTTGTCTTTGACCCTAACTCACCAAACTAGCAAGATACCTGAACATGTGTAAGGTCCAAACCCGATCTAATCTCAATTTGCTATAATTAATCTTGATTTATCTTAATCAATGCTTATTTAAACTAAATCAACTCAAATCCATTTGGGTTTGGGTCATAGATAAGTAGTTAGGTTGGGTTCGAACTTTACTTTGATAGCAAAGGACCTTTTCATATAATTTAAAGCTATATGGTTTTTCATCATTAAGGTAATATATTAATCTCATCAAGTGTATTGCATCTTGTGGGTCATCTTTCTCATTAAGCCCAACTCAATTCAAACCCAACTTGTCCCACTTGAATCCCAATTAACGTAAACTGCAAAAACTAGGAAACTAAGAGGACTTGCTTGCAATTACAGAAAATTAGGTTTAAAAACCCATTTCATTGCTCCTTCTCTACACTCTCTTCTTCAAGTTGCTAGAAACTCCATCTATTCATACTCATTCACTCTTTTTCTCATCTCTTCTTTAACCTTAGAGCTATGCATGTTGGAGCTAAAGCTCCCAATGTCTTCCCCATCATTTTTTTGCTTACCTTTCACCATTGAAGCTCACCATTCCATCTTCTCTTTCTCTCTTTTCTTCTTTATTACCCCTTAAGGTAAGAGCTTCATCATCCCATCTTTTCTTTCGCTTCAATAGAGTCA
This sequence comes from Sextonia rubra, assembly GCA_037013555.1. Taxonomy (NCBI): domain Eukaryota; kingdom Viridiplantae; phylum Streptophyta; class Magnoliopsida; order Laurales; family Lauraceae; genus Sextonia; species Sextonia rubra. Next base: position 56,987,603 of record JASUAD010000006.1, on the reverse strand, counting down.
AGGAGACTCCATTATGTAACATGCATTCACCCTACACCAATTTCTCATTTTGTATATGGGTAGATCATCTTCTATTGAGGCTTTCCCCACTATTAAAACAAGGAGAAGCTTCATTGGGTTAAGCACTAAAGTTAGAGGCAAGTATAAGTACATATTTACTACATGAATGGTTCATTTTGTTTATTCTTAATGAGATCTCCATTAATGCCAAGTTATAGCTCTTTTAACTTTGATTTTGGAAATGTGAATGATTTATATGATAATGACTGGAATTAAGAATGTATGATGGTTTTATTGATGTTAATGAAGTGTAGAATAGACCTCAAATGGTTGGAGGAACAAAGGTTCCAAGCAGGTGATTTATTGAAGAAGAAAATTGTTTACAGCAGAGTTTTGGTCTGCAATTCGAGGAAACGTGCTCGAGCGGGCATGAACACGCACACAAGTGCCTGTGTAATTTTTTGACAAAATTGCATCAATAGTCTTTGTTAGGAGACAGAGATGACACACGCTCAAGTGAGATAGAGTCGCGCATGAGCATGCCTTATAAAAATTCGTTAGTTGAAACATTTTAAGAACAAGGACATGGGCGCACGAGCGCTCTTGGGGCTGCCCTCAAGGGCACCTAGCCAATTTTTGAAAAATTATTTTAAAATCACTTTGAAACTCTAATTAAAAATCAATCTGACCCTTAGGATTTTAAGTACATCCAAAGATCATGTAGGACCTTAGAAGTGGTATCTTTACCTCAATTAAATTAGTTCAATGGTTATCAAATAAAGAGGAGAAAGTGCGTAAAGTTGTCACCTACTCTCTCTTGATTTTCGGATTAGTTCCTAATGTCCCGTCATGGGTGTTGACATAAAAACTGGTGTCCATTGCCTCTACAATGTAACACTAAGATTTTGGTAATACATTGACACCAGGCGTCTTGTAAATACATCGTATTAAATGACTAAGAAAACACGGATTATCTAGCATAGGGTTGGCTAGTAAATATCCTTGTTAACCACTTAATCCAAATGCATTCATATTGTCTAAGTAAACCTTACTCTCTACATAATTTAATTATGTACTCATTTTTCCAGTAAACCTTTAGGCAAGATCAGAGACGGAGTTTCTCTAAGCGTAAGCCCGTGAACCAAGATAAGGGTAATTAGGTCGGAAAGGGTTTGACCTCCGTTAGCTTAATTAAATATTCATTGTTTGAATATTAATCACTTTGTTGAGTTTTGATTTTATGATCGAATACAATCTCAAGACCATTACATGTTTTGTATAAGAATGATCGATCCCTACATATGATAAGTGTAGAATTATGAAGTTTAATTGGACTTGAGACTATTGAGTTGACACCACTTAGCTTGTATTCATAGGAGGTTCAACGGGACTGAATAAGGGTATTATGTACGTTCCTTACTACAGTAGTTGTATGAAGAGTGGTTAGCACTCTTAGGGTAGGTAGATGGTCTTGGTCCGACTGCTAGTGATTTCTCACTATATGATATACTCTCACTCTAGAGAGAAAATAACCATGTGGATGCCAATTAGTATGTGATTATCTTTCTATATATGATTATTTATTCATGCTTGTTCATGCATAATATGCCTAGTTCAGGATTACTTTTCTCTTTTAATCAACAAGCTTCCTAATTCAATTGTTATATTATGATAGTCTTATGCATTCTTGTATTTGCTTAACCGTTGTGCTAATAGTGCTACCCTTGATGTTACAGGTAAAAAACCTAATGCAAATCCAACAATCGACATGCCCCATGAGGGAACCTCAACAATACCTTAGGATGTAGACAGTAGAAAGAGGATGCTATCCTCTACTAATCATCCTATGTAGTGCGCCATGGAGTTCATGTTTACAGATTTATTTAGTACATTACCATACATGGTTATGGTCATACTATGGTATTTTGGAGTCCCTATTTGAGGGACATGACTTTCTTGATGATGGACATGTTTATGTTACTTAGTATTGTATGTAAGTTGATGGTTTAACTAATGGACTTGGTTTAGTTTAATAAATGAATGATTGTGGCTTTATTAGTACCTATGATGAATTATATTTGAATTCTTCAGGTTTTCGTTTAATTATGTAATTGTTTGTTACGTGTATATGGATCTTTCTCACATATACATGTGGAATCTCCCTTGTAGCAGTTCGTGCGTGTCATGACATGGCACGGATTGTTATTGGATTATGTGTGCCGCACCTTGGGATCCACCCTAATCCCCAATTCCCAAGTTCGGGACTTGACATATGTAAGTAGTGGTATCATAGCATTAATAAGTCAATTAAAAGACTTAGTAAACCTAGGAACGTGGTGAGGATATGATAGGTTCGATTGGGGGATAAATCTTATATAAGGATTTATAATCTACATTAAGTATCGAGGTGTTGATGTGACTAACCATTGTTATAATTACAGATAAATGGCTTTTGGATCAGGATCTAGTAATAACTTGGGAGACAATGAACGTGATAACATCACGTTAAAGGACGTGAATCCTCAGCCACCTCCGCATCCTACGCATAGTATAGACGAATGATTCATGATGATGATGCATCAGTTGGCTACAAGCAGTACCAATCAAGAAGTAATTCAAATGCAACTAGCAACCTTGCTGGAAAGGTAGAATCAAGCTGGAGATCCTAACTCCTTATATGAGAAGTTCTAGAAAAGAAGGGCTAAAGAATTTATAGGAAAAGAAGGTTTGTTGCAAGTAAATGAATGGTTTGTGCACATGGAAAATGTTTTCAATTCATTGACTTGTATAAGAAAGCAACAAGTGATCTTGGCTGCCTCTATATTTAGAGATGTAGCAGATGTATGGTGGAAGAGTATCCATGATCCCTTCAAAGCTATGCCAGAAGCTACTATTTAGATGCTTTTAAGACACAATTCTGAAAGAAGTTTATTCCAGAATATGTCAACCACAAGGAAAGGCAGAGTTTCTTACTTTATAGCAAGGTACCATGGCAGTTGTGAATATATGCACATCTTTAGTCAGCTCTCTCAGTTTGCTATGGATTTGATTGACATTGAGAAAAAGAAAGTTGAAAGGCTTCTCGAATGGTTAAGGCCAGCTAATAAGGGGCATACTACAGTTTTCCAGTGTCTAATGGAGTATGATGACGCTCTAGAGAGAGCCTATGCAGTAGAAGAAATTGAGAAGAGCCTATTCTTGAGTGAACCTAGGAAGAGTGCCCCACCCTATGGAAGAAGCCAACAGTACTCCAAGAAATAGAAAGGAGTTGCTAGTGGATCATCTAGATTAGTTTATAGCATGTGTGTGAAAAACCATGAGATAAGCAAGTGCTGGAGGGTTATAGGAACTTGTTTCGGTTATGGATTAATGGACCACCACTTGTCAAAATGCCCAAAAAGGAAGAATCTCAATTAAGCACCGCAATAGCAGTATGCACAGTCTCCTAGAGCGGCACCAAGCGCTTCTCCACATCAGTAATAGCAGGCAAGACAAGGTCAAGGACAGGCACGATAGGGATATGGCCAACATAGACAAGTCAGCAGAGGCAAGGGCAACACAATCAACCCCAGAGGCAAGGCTGCACATACACATTGACTCACGAGGAAGTAGACGTGGCAAATTATGTAGTCGTAGGTAAGGCTTCTGTTTGTAATATAAAAGCTAAGGTGTTATTTGATTCTGGATCTTTACATTCTTTTGTTACACCTCAATTTTCTAATAGATACGAGAGCTGCCAGTGTAGCTATCGTATGTGTTGACCATCATATCCCCTATGGGCAAGAGGGTGGTTTTTCAAATCATTTATCCTGATTGTAAAGTTCTAATTGGAAAGATGCCATTCCTAGCAGAACTCATCATGTTACCAATGCATGACTTTGATGTAATCCTAGGTATGGACTGATTGACTAAGTGCATGGCTTGTCTGGACTATTTCCGTAAGACCATCACCGTGAAGGTAGAAGAAGCCGGTCCGAGTGCTGTATTTCAAGGTGGGAAAAAGAGTTTGAATACTAGGCTAATTGCAGTACTCCGAGTAGAAAGACTAATCCATAGTGGTTATGAAGGGTATATTGCCTTCATTATTGAGAAGAAGCCACCTAAGAAGTTAAAAGAGATTTCGGTCATCTGCAAGTTTCTGAATGTGTTTCCAGATGAAGTTCCTAGACTACCTCCATTTAGGAAAGTAGATTTTACAATAGAACTCATACCTAGTACAGTTCTAGTCTTTAGAGCTCCATATAAAATGGCACCTGTAGAATTACGTGAGCTGGAGGTACAGTTGCAAGATCTATTAGACAAAGGGCTTATTCATCCTAGTACTTCACCATGGGAAGCCTCATTCTTATTCATGAAGAAAAAGGATGGCACCTTTAGAATGTGTATTTATTACAAGCAACTGAATCAGGTGACAATCAAGAACAAATATTCACTGCCTCAAATTAATGAACTGTTTGATCAATTACAGGGTGCAACTTATTTCTCAAAGATTGACTTGAGATCATGATATCATCAACTATGAGTTAGAAACCAAGATACATCTAAAATAGCTTTCAAGACAAGATATGGGCATTATGAATTCTTAGTCATTGCATTTGGGTCGACCAATGCCCCAGTTGTGTTCATATCTCCGATGCACAGAATATTCTCATCATATCTCGATCAATTTGTGGTTATTTTCATCAATGATGTATTCGTATACTCTAAGACTTGAGAAAAACATGCTGAACATTTAAGGATGTCACTCCAGTTATTGAGAGATCATTAATTATAAGCCAAACTGGATATGTGCAATTTCTGGTTAGAACAAGTTGCTTTTCTAGGATATTTTTTCAAAAGATGGACTTGCAGTAGACCCAGTTAAGATTGAGGTGATAACTAGTTGGCAAAGCCCAAAAATAGTTGCTCAAGTTAGAAGTTTTGTCATCCTAGCGGGCTACTATCGAAGATTTGTTAAAGACTTTTCTAGGATAACAGCACCATTGTCAAAATTAACTAAGAAGAATGAACCTTTTATTTGGTCAGATGAATGTGAGTCAAGTTTCCAATTCATTAAAGAAAAGTTTATCTCAGCCTTGGTCTTATCTCTACCAGAAGGTAGTGGTGAATTTATTATATATACTGATGCTTCAAGGATTAGATTAGGATGTGTGTTGATCCAAAATGAAAAAGTGATAGCTTATGTATCTCGGCAGTTAAAGGAACATGAGAAGAAACTATGCCACACATGGTCTAGAATTGGCCGTTGTGGTCTTCGCTTTGACGTTATAGAGACACTATTTGTATAGCAAGAAATCTAAAGTTCATAGTGATCATCATAGTCTACAGTATCTATTCTCTCAACAAGGGACAACGAAGATGGCTAGAGTTCGTAAAGGATTATGATTTTCTGATAAAATATTTTCAAAGAAAGGGAAATGTGGTGGCAGATGCCCTTAGTGGAAAATCAACTATTGAAATGGTAGCTATATGTGGTGAGTGGTCACTAGTGGAAGAATTTTGAGGTTTGGATGTAGAAATTGAATTCGTTAATGACAAGATTATGTTAGTAGCGATGTCTGTATTTGAACCAACCTTGATACAGCAAATTAAATAGAGGCAATTTGAAGATCCAGAGTTCATTAAGATTCGTGACCATATATCTCATAGGACAGATTTCAGGATTGTTGATATTATGTTATATTTCGAGGATAGAATATGTGTCCCAACAATTCAAAATCTAAAGGAAGCAATCATGACCGAAGCATATGACACCAGATACTCCATGCACCTTAAGAGTATTAAGATGTACCAAAATATGAATGGCAGGTTCAGGTGGAATAATATGAAGAGAGATATTGTGGGTTTTGTGGCTAGATGTCTATCCTACCAGCGTGTGAAAGCTGAACATAAAAAGCCTCCTGGTTTGTTACATCCCTTACATATTCTGAAGTGGAAATGGAAGAAGATTTCAATAGATTTCGTTTCAGGGTTGCCTCGGACGAGTAAACGTCATGATGTTATATGGGTAATTGTTGATTGATTGATGAAATCAGCTCATTTTATTCCCATCAGAAAACGTATGAAATTCCATGAGATTGTCAAGATCTTTAACGATGAGATTACTCAGTTGCATGGTACCCCAGTTTCCATAATCTCCGACAGATATAGTAGATTTGTTTCTTCTTTTTGGCAGCCTTTTCAGAAATCCATGGGCAACAATCTCAATTTTTGCACTACATACCATCCTCAGACCGACGGACAATCGAAACGTACGATCCAAACTCTAACAGACATCCTTCAAGATTGCGTGTTAGACTTTGGGAAAGAGTAGGATGAACACTTTTCCTTTTGTGAATTTCCATATAACAATAGCTATCACGCAGGCATCGAAATGGCTCCATTTGAAGCCTTGTATGGATGTAAGCGTCGTACTCCAGTGTGTTGGGAAGAAGTCGGAGTTAGAAGTTCAAGACAGATTGAAAGTTGCTAGATCTCGCCAAAAGAGTTATGAAGATAACCCCTAAAGACCTCTCAAATTCCAAGTGATAGACAAGGTTTTCTTGAAGGTTTCTCCAATGAAGAGTACTATTAGGTTCAGGCAAAAAGGCAAGCTTGTTCCGTGATCTGTAGGGCCTTTTGAAATTCATAGTAGAGTTGGAGATTTGGCTTATCTGCTGGAATTACGACCCAAACTTGCAAGAGTTCACAATGTGTTCCACGTGTCGATGCTTAGGAAGTATCTTCTAGACCCTTCACATGTCCTTGAGATTAATGACATTTAAGTAAAGCCGGATGCAAGCTATGAGGAGCGACCTCTTTGTGTCATTGACACAAACAACCAAGTGCTATGTACCCGTACAATTAAATTGGTCAAAATTCTACGGCAACATCTAGACCAAAAGAAACCACATGGGAGCTTGAAGAACAAGTTCGGGAGAAGTATCCAGGGCTTTTACCTAAGGTATGTTGCATTCAGAGGACCGAATGTTCTTAAAGAGGGAGAGGATGTAAGGTCCAAACCTGAGCTAATCTCAATTTACTATAATTAATCTTAATTTATCTTATTCAATGTTTATTTTGACTAAATCAACTTAAATCCACTTGGGTTTGGGTCATGGATAGGTAGTTGGGTTGGGTTCGAACCTTAATTAAATAACAAAGGACTTTTTCATGTAATTTAAAGTTACATGGTTTTGTATCATTAAGGCAACATGTTAATTTCATCAAGTGTATTGCATCTTGTGGGTCATCTTTCTCATTAAGCTCAACTCAATTCAAACCCAACTTGGCCCACTTGAATCCCAAATAGCTAGAGCGATTCTCATGCTTCAGCTCTAACTACAAGGAATCCCTTTTCCCACTCTGGCTATGCAGTGCAGCCAACTTGGTTTTTCCCTCACTCGAGACACACAACCCATCCCGAAGTGAAGTTCATGTTCATGTGTAACTATGTTACGGTCACGCAAACAATCATGATAGAGAATTTAGCCACATGGATTGCCAACTAGCTTGTTACAGTATGCCATCATGATTTACTTCTTATTCATGATCTTCATTTGCTTATTATTCCATATCATGCAATACATGGCTAGTTTATCCTCCTCTATTTAATTTGCTAGCATGTTTATTACTCAACATTGCTGCAAGTATGTTGTTTAGCTGTTTTAATCTCTTGTTAGATCGTTGTATATGATACGATCACCTTGATGTTCAAACTTGCTCACGCTTGCCCTTGAGCTGGAGAGCGATGACGCCATGGAGCCATAGGTATTTTCGAGTATGTTAGTGCCACTGATGTCATATGGATGTCAAGCTGCTTATCGAAATTACGTTACATCTTATGGGAGGGTTGAGTATATATATGTAGTTTGGATTTATTTTGGGTTATACCACTCTAACCGACCATTTATGCTTCTATATTTATAAATGTAACCTCAGAATTTTAAGTATTGAAAGATATTAATGAAACTTCCTGGTTACTTGTTTGGCTCTGTATCTTGTTTATTTATTGATTATCAATCAGAATATTTATGTTTATCTTTGTAAGTATGAAATAGGCGTTGAGTTGCGGTACGAAATCTAAGGGCTATGGACTTTAGGTTGTAATACAACATAAGCTTCTACAATCAGTCAAAGCAAGTGATGGGACTTGTCCGAACACACGCAGATTCAATCCTGGGGATATAAATACACAAACACCCCACCATTAAACATTGTCATGAGATTTCAGTTACTATTAAAAGGGTTAATAGTAACTACCCTTTTACTATATACTTATGGTAACAACCCTTATGTGCATAATACTGCCCAAGAACCTTATTGTCATGACTCCAGACCTAGCCATGCCAACCCATCAAGATTCAGAAAGACTCTTAGCCTTACACCCGACACCTCGCCCCATCAGATGAAATAGCTAATGAAGAAGAGCAGTGAAGAGAGTCAAATGACGACCATATCAGATTATTTTGTTGCTGGGTGGCACAGAGTTCTTTCGAGTGAGGTTCAATGAAGTTAGAAAGGTTAAATAAAGATGGATGTATCATGTATAGATATGTGTTGTTTATCCCGGAGGATAAATGGTCCTAAGTGGTGGGGCAAACGTCCTTTGTTTGTGAATTTTAAATGACATTTTGGGTGAATTTGAAGGCCAGAGAAGATCTTAACCAGTATTTGAGGGTTTCACCCCAATGTTTGAGGGAGAATCAAATACGTACCAAGCTCAACAGGTATAAAATTTGGTTAAAACAAGGTGCATTTTGGGTCACATCACCTCTAAGGAAGGTTTGTCAGTGGATTTAGTCAAGATTGAAGCGGTTGTAAACTAAGACTAACCAAAGAATGTGTTAGAAATTCGATGTTTTCTCAGTTTGGCAAGCTATTACTGTAGAATTATAAAGGGATTTTCTACCATTGCAGCGCCATTAACCAAGTTGACAAGGAAAAAATTGCACCATTTGGGTTCTCAGAGGCATGTGAGAATAGTTTCAAGAGCTAAAGAAGCAACTCATGATAACCATATTCAAAGTTTACCGTAAGAAAATGGGAACTTTATGGTGTTTTCAGATTATGTTGTTTATAGATGCATCTAGTGTCGGATTATCTTGTATGTTGATGCGGGATGGCAAATTCATGGCATATAAATCAAGGCAGCTGGAGGATCATGAGAAAAACTCTCCTACACATGAACTGGAATTGGATGTAACTGTGTTTCACCAAGATGTGGCTAAATTATCTTTATATAGAGAAGTTTGAGGTCATATAGACCACACAAACTTGCAGTATTTGTTCTCCAAAAAGGATCTGAATCAAGAAGGATCTAAGTATGAGATAAAACAAATGGATAGAGTATCTGAAGGATTTTGATTTTTCCTATCAAGTATCATGAGTGAAGCCAATGTGGATATAGAGGCACCCAGTAGAAAATCAAATGGATGGTTTGCGAGCTGAATGAATTTTAACTGAGCAGTTCAAAGATATGAATATTGAATTTCAGCTGATCGTGAATGGCACATAGTTAGCCAGCATGTCGCTATTAGAGCCAACAATAATTCAAGAAATTAAAGATAAGCAGCTAAATGATCTATATTTAGCCAAAGATGTTCAACACATAGCAAATGGGCCTAATTTCAGAACGATGGATGGAATTTTTTCCTTCTGAGACAAATTGTGTGTGCTAGATGTAGAAAACTTTGAGGATGAGATCATGAAGAAAGCACACTACACCAAGTACACCATGCACTCAAGCAATACCAAAATCTGTTGCATTAAAGGACAGCTTTTGGCAGAGCAGCTAGAAGTGTGAGATAGTAGGCCTGTGTTCAAATGCTTCATAGGACAGCCGATCAAAGCAAATCACCAGAAGTCACCAAGGCTGTCACAACCAATGGGCATACCCATATTATAAATGGTAGTACATCATCAGGAATTCTGTCTCTGGATGCCAAGGACTCAAAAGGGCGACAATGTGATTGAGTTATTGTCGACTGCCTCACTAAGTCAGTTCATTCTAGACTAGTGACGGTGGGGGAATAAAGGCACATGCTACCATTGTCTGAGTTATTGTCAAAGAGATTGTCAGACTCCACGGCACCTCGGTCTCCATGGTAATAGATAGAGACGACAAATTTATGTCTAAACTTTTGGTCACATTGTATAAGTTATGGGATAGAAGCTTAAGTTCAACACAGGATATCACCAGCAGACAGATGGTCAGCTAGAATGAACAATGCAAACCCTAGAGGAGATGTTGAGAGCCTGCGTGTTCGGCATCGAGGATCCTTGGGATGGAGACCTACTTTTGTGTGGATTTATCTCTGAGGATTTGCCTCCAAAATAGTTTTCACTCAGGTTGAAGCATTACATGATAGCAGGTGCAAAAATCGCAATCTAATTGGAAGAAGCCAAAGTATGCAGTTTCCACAATCTGGTAAGAGTTGGCAACACTAGTGACAAGATAAGGCAAGTTATGCAGAAATGTTTTAGAATCGCCAGGAGCCCATAGAATGAGCAGATTTAGGTTTGAACAAATGCCATTTGCGAAGAAAAGCTGCTGTGGATCATCAATACCAAGGAGCAGGTGAATCAGATGAAGGCAATGCATTGGGTGAAGGTGCAGGTGGAAAGCCAAACCACTAAGGAAACCTCTTGAAATGGGGAGACCACGTCCTGTTGGAAACCCAGGTGGTGGTCATATAGATAAGTAATTAATTAACATATTGTATTCAACCCAAAGGTTGTTTACAATGATGTGAACATCTTACTTTCATTTAGTCAAGTCCCTTTAAATTCAAAGCTTATAGAATTATGAATTTAATAGTTTTTTTTATATATGTTTATTTACTGCTACCTCCAAATCAATGTCTCTTCCCTCCTATTTGGGTTCCATTCCGCAATGGGATGGTTCGAATTATCAAGATTGGTTAGAGATGTTGACTCTAACTTTAAGTTGTTTCGACCTAGACATGGCCTTAGAAGAACCTATGCCTCCTGCTCTCACCGATCAAAGTTACCAAGCAAAACATGGTGAACTATCTCAGCTGCTCTGTTTTTGAAATAGAAACAGAACAGAACATAAAGAACAGAGGGAAAAAAAAAAAAAAAAAAAAGAGGGGCAGCGGGTGACAACCGTTTTCGGCGCCAGAGAACAGAGCTGACGCCGTGCTGTAGTCTGGGCTGGGCGCTGCGTAGAACCAACGCCCATTCATGCGATAGCGGAATACTTTTCGTTGATGGTCTATAATTCAATCATTGAAAACATAGCCTTCATCATAATTGGGTCACTTTGGTGACTACCAAGTTAATTTGTAATTTTCTTGATTGAAACCTATGACACTATTGTGATCTTAAACTCCTATGATTTTAATTTTCATATTAATCAAGAATTTAAATACTCAATTTCTATCTTAATTGAGCTTCAATTAACAATTTAAATACTCAATTTCTATCTTAATTGAGCTTCAATTATGTTGATTTACACATTCAGGGAAGACCTAATATTTAAGAACACGCAATTAATGGTTAGGATGAGCTTTTCTAAAATTATCGGTCCAATATGACATTAATCAGACCGTTGAAAAACCTATCCTAACCTTATATTCCTTAATTAATCTTTCATAATTCTAAGTTCAACTTAATCCATCCGTTAATTCATATGAAAATAAACATCATTATGCATGAATATAATAATCATAACTCAAATCAGCATTAATCATGTAAACAAATAAGTGAAAATATGAATTTAAATGAGTTAAATGTGCATAAATTCATATGATATTTAAATTGAACCATTTGATGAGTAGTTAAATTCATTTATATGATAGATCTCATGACAAGGAACATAAAAATAAAAATAAAAAAGAAAAGATCATTAATCCGATGTCGAATGTGCCCAGAACGATCAAAATAAGTTTCTAATCATTGATTTTTCTTTGATCTGGCTTTGATCTTAAGATATATACAATGATCTACCATATTTTCGGATCACATTATCTTCTCTTGTTTTAGTTTCTTTTATTGAATTTAAACGATGATTATCCTAATCTAAGGGATGGGTTTAGTTGAAGATAGAAATATCTTTCGTTTTCTTAGTCTTTTATTGATGGAGGAAGGCTATAAGAGTTGTTCCGGATGACTCCTCTGTATATAGAAAAATTCTCACTTGATCTCCATCATTCATCAAGGATTAAAGTAAGGCACAGAGGAGTTATCAATCTTATATCTACTGCTGGCCATCATTCGTGCTTCTTTTCGTTGCATATTTAAGTTAGAATTGCTATAGATCCAGGTATGCCCATATCCTTTGGAGATCCATTTATGATTAATCTAATCATAGAATGCAAAATCTAATCAGTTAAAACACTGCATTTGGGCCATTTTAGCTAACAAGTTGTAGCAGAGCCATCAGTTGTGTTTTCCGTGGATTAGAATTGCATAAAACCGAAACATGATGGATTGTCTTAGTTACTATGTTTCTGAAATAGAAACAAGAACAGAACATAAAGAACCAAAACAAAGGGGGGGGGGGGGGGGGGGGGCGGCGGGCGGGCGGGCGATGGCCATTTCCGGTGCCAGAGAATTGAATCGGCACCGTGTTGGAGTCCGAGCTGGGCACTGTGCAGAACCAACGCCAAGTTGCAGAACAAAAAAAAAAAAAAACCGACGGACGGCTGTTTTTTCTGACACTATTGGTCTGGACAGCCGGCGAATGGTGTCGCCGAACCTTGGAATGGGAAGGGTCAGCCACTGGTGTCGTGGGACGGCTGTCATCGCCAGACAAATCTGAAAAAATTTTCCCAGATTTGTTCTCTGTTTCAAGGAAAGAAATGATGAATAGTACGGGGCCCAGTCCACATCAAGCTGACCTGACCTTAGGGTCCGGCTCATGGACTGCCCCAAAATGTGACTCGACTGAAACCCATAACAGACCTCTATTCGAGTGGATCAGGCTTGTAGTGACCCAACAGGACCTGACTTGCTCAAACTTCAGTTTGGGCCTAACAGTCTCGGGTTCTCTCTAACTTGCGTCTAACCTGACCCATCTGGAAATAACAGACTGGGCCATGAAGTTCAGGCTCACCTGACCCAACTTAATCCGAAATAATTTTGGCTAGGTGTGGAGCTGTGGGTCAGTTCTAACCCAACCCGGCCTGATGGAATCCAGCCCATCTATCTGGGTAGTATAGATTTAGGTCAGTTCTGACCTGACTAAACCCGGACCCAACCTGACCTGTCCTGTCAGATAATATATTGGGCTAACAATCTGGATCTGACCTGCCCTGTTACCTTGCCCGATTAGATTAAAATAATATTAAAATAATGGATTTACTGTTTAGATTAAATTGGGCAATTATGGGACAAATCCAGACCGATCCAAATAGTCCATCTGACATAAATAAATGAGTAGAATTGATTTACTGCATCAATCAATTTTGGTTTTGAGTAGATTACTGCAAATTGAATGATCAAGGCATCAAATTGAATTAATTTGTTTAATTGAGCCTTTTTTGTGATCAATCTAAGTCGATCAAAACCATTAATATAGTACATTTGAATGTACAAAATACCTTTAAGACACTAGTAATTTTTTTTTGACCGGATTGAAAGAAAAATATTAAATGATACCTTATTTTACAATATTTGGCACATTTGCAAATGGAATTTTTTTTCGATTCACATTCATGAAAATTGACCATTGATAGAGTATCATGATAATGATTGGGTATCATGCTGGAAAAATTATATCAGTGTCATGAGTTTAATCAATTTACAAATTTTTGATTAACCTAGTAGTCACAAAAGTGATCTAGTTAATATAGAATTTGTGATTTGAAAATTAAAAACATCCCTAAATGACACAAAAATTGCGACCTCAATTACATAGGTAATCGACCCAAAGGAGGTTATCCTTAATTGAAGTCGGGATAGGACATATCATAGATATAGAGATACATTTACGTTGATCTACCCCAAAGGTGGGATTTTGACATAATTTATTCTATATGTTATGGTCTTATCAATAATAGATAAGTAATTAATTAACATGTTGTATCCAACCCAAAAGTTGTTTACAATGATGTGAACATCTTACTTTCATTTTGTCAAGTCCCTTTAAATTCAAAGCATATAGAATTATGAATTTAACAGTTTATATATATATATATTTATTTACAGCTACCTCCAAATCAATGTCTCTTGCCTCCTATTTGGGCTCCATTCCGCGATTGGATGGTTCAAATTGTCAAGATTAGTTAGACACGTTGACCCTAACTTTAAGTTGTCTAGACCTAGACATGGCCTTAGAAGAACCTATGCCTCCTGCTCTCACCGATCAAAGTTCCCAAGCGGATAGGACCCACCATGACAAATGGCATAAATGTAACAAGATTTGCCAACACATTATTCGACCTTAATATCAAAAAGTATTAGAGGGTCTGTTGATCTAAGGGGACAAGCAAAGAAACTCTTAGAATCGGTGAAGTCACAATTTGAAGTAACTGATAAAGCACTAGGGGCCTCCTTGATAAATCAATGTCTCTTGCCTCCTATTTGGGTTCCATCCCGCGATTGGATGGTTCGAATTGTCAAGATTAGTTAGACATGTTGACCCTAACTTTAAGTTGTCTAGACCTAGACATGGCCTTAGAAGAACCTATGCCTCCTGCTCTCACCGATCAAAGTTCCCAAGCGGATAGGACCCACCATGACAAATGGCATAAATGTAACAAGATTTGCCAACACATTATTCGACCTTAATATCAAAAAGTATTAGAGGGTCTGTTGATATAAGGGGGCAAGCAAAGAAACTCTTAGAATCGGTGAAGTCACAATTTGAAGTAACTGATAAAGCACTAGGGGCCTCCTTGATAAACCGTTTAACAAACATAAAGTATGATCGGACCAAAGGGGTTAGAGAGCACATTCTGCTCATGTCAAACATAGCATCTAAATTAAAAGATGTTAACATGAGCATTTCGGATGGATACTTGATCTAATTCATACTGGACTCTCTTCCTCCTGCTTTTGGCCCATTCAAAGTGCCCTATAATCAGAGTGCAAATCGGTGGACCCTAAATCAATTAATCGCACGGTGCGATCAAGAGCAAAGGAGACTTAAGGCCGAAGGACAGCTGATAGTAAACTTAGTCTTCCACTTCAAACCAAAGAAACGTCCAAAAGGAAAGAAGAAGCCTGCCAACAATCCACTGAAAGTTGAAAAACTGGATACCAAGAAGGGAAACAAATGGAAGAAGTCTGATAAGTGTCACTTCTATGGTAAGAAAGGCCACTTCGAGAAAGATTGCTAGAAGAGAAAGGCTTGGTTCGAAAAAAAGAGGTAAGAATAGACAATTATCTCTTGTATGTGAAACCAACATTATAGATGTCCCATCTAATACTTGGTGAGTCGACTCTGGAGCAACTGTTCACATATTTGGTTGTGTGCAGGGATTCCTTTCAACCCGGAGTCCAAGTGATGGTGAGAGAACTATCGTTATGAGGAACCCGAAGGAAGCTAGAGTGAAGGCAACTAGGACATACAGGCTAGTGTTGGACACAGGATTCGTCTTGGACCTCCAGCATACCTTTCTTGTTCTAAACATTACAAGAAATTTAATTTCTGTTGGAAAGCTAGATCAGGATGGTTTTGATTTTAGTTTTGGACATGGGATGTTAAAACTTTTATTTAATAATTTGATAATTGGAAGCGATTTTATTGTGCAATGGTTTATATAAATTAAAGTTAGATCCTTCTTATACACAATCTATAACCACACACCACATTTATGGAGTGAATGTTGGCATAAAGAGAGGGGCTTTAAAGGAGAACTCTTCTACCATGTGGCATAAGAGATTAAGGCATATCTCAAGAGAGAGAATGCTTAGATTAGTGAAGGATGGATTGTTACCAAATCTTGACTTCACTGACTTTGAAGTTTGTGTTGACTGTATTGAAGGTAAACAAACTAGAACAAGTAAGAAAATAGCCACAGGAGTTCTGATCTTCTATAATTAATCCATACGGATATCTGTGGAAAGATAGATATACCCTGTTTTACCGAAGAACAATATTTCATTACTTTTATAGATGATTATTTGCAGTATGAATATCTTTATCTTATTAAAGATAAGTCTAATGCATTGGACGCCTTTGAGGTATTCAAGGCAGAAGTAGAAAAGCAGTTAAATAAAATGATCAAAATCATTAGATCAGATAGAGGTGGTGAATATTATGGTCAATATACTGAAGTAGGACAAAACCGTGGTCCATTTGCACGATTCCTAGAATAAGAAGGCATTGTAGCTCAATACACAATGCCTGGAACACCTTAGTAGAATGAAGTGGCTGAGAGAAGGAATAGGACTCTTAGGAGTATGGTCAGTAACACATCGTTACCCGAATTTATATGGGGAGATGCATTGAAGATGGCAATATATATACTAAATAGAGTTCCTAGTAAAGTAGTCCCTAAAACTCCATTTGAGTTATGGATTGGTAGGAAACCAAGTCTAAAACAATGTAGAGTCTGGGGACATCCATCTGAAGAGCGGATTTATAACCCACAAGAAAGGAAATTAGATCAAAGAACTGTCAATGAATATTTTATAGGATATCCGGATAGGTGTAAAGGGTATAGATTTTACTGTCCTAACCATAATACAAGAATAGTAGAGTCCAATAATGCTAAGTTTTTGGGAAATCATGACAATAGTGGGAGTAGTAAAGCCAGAAATATTCTCTATAAATAAATTAGAGATGAACCTGTAATTTCTTGTCTAGGTGGTTCGGTAATCCCACTTGATATAGAGCTATTCCTAGAATAGACTATTGAACACGTGCCCATAGATACACAACCACAGCCCACTATTGATCAACCAATTGTTCAAATAGAATAATTACCTCCTATGGAGAATCCAGAAAAATTGAGGAGGTCAACTCATGTGAGAAGACCTATTATTTCAGATGATTATATTGTGTATCTAGAAGAAGTGGATATTGCAATTCAAGAAGATCCAAAAACTTTTAAGGAAGCTGTTAACAATATTGATTCTGAAAAATGGTTAAAAGCTATGAACGAAAAGATTGAATCCATGGGTATTAATGAAGTCTGGGATCTCGTTCAACTGCCTGAAAGGTCTAAGACCATTGGTTGTAAATGAGTTTTCAAGACCCAAAGGGACTCTAAAGGATGAGTTGAACGATTTAAAGCCTGACTAGTAGCTAAAGGATTCACTCGGAGAAAAGGTATTATTATCACAAAACCTACTCTCCGGTGTCTAAGAAAGACTTGGTCAGAATTGTGATGGCACTTGTAGCTCATTGTGACCTAGAGTTATATCAAATGGACGTTAAAACTACTTTCCTAAATGGGGATCTAGAAGAAATAGTGTATATGGAACAACTAGAAGGGTTTGTTCAATAGGGTACTAATGAAAAATTAGTATGTAAGTTAAATAAGTCAATATATGGGCTGAAACAAGCTTCCAGACAAGGGTACTTAAAGTTCAACCATATTATCATGTCTCTTGGTTTCACCGAAAATATGGTAGACCATTGTATATATCTTAAGATCAGTGGGAGCAAATTTATCATCTTAGTCCGATATGTTGATGACATCTTATTACACAGTAATGACCAATTGGTATGATTTATGAAACTAAGGTTAACCTTGAGAAAAATTTTGACATGAAAGATATAGGCGAAGCAACTTTTGTAATAGGAATTGAGATATTAAGAGATAGATCTCGAAAATTACTTGGGTTATCTCAGGAAACCTATGTCAAAAGCATTCTCAAAAGATTTTGTATGAAAGGAAGTAAACCTCAAAGTACACCAATTTCTAAGGGAGATAAGTTTAGTAAGGAACAATGTCCTATGATAGAATTACAGAAACTTGAAATGACAAAATGTCTTTATGCAGCAGCAGTAGGGAGTCTAATGTATCTTCAAACTTGTACAAGACTAGACATTAGTTTTGTAGTCGAAATGTTGAGCAGAAACCAAAGCAATCCAGGGATGCCTCATTGGGTTGCCTTAAAGAAAGTGATGTGTTACCTCAACGGCAATAAGAGATACATGCTCACATACCAAAGATCCAATAAATTGGAAGTTTTTTGATATCCAAATTCAGACTTTGTTAGCTGTCTCAATACAAGAAAGTCAACTTCAGCTTACATTTTTTTATTGGCGGGAGGGGCTGTCTCATAGAGGAGTGCACAGCAATTATTGGTAACTCCATTTACTTTGATGTAGAGTATGTGGCATCCTTTGAAGCCATAGGCCATGCATTATGGATGCATAATTTTATCATTGGACTTAATATTATGGGCAATATACCCGAGCCAATAAAAATTCATTGCGACAATGATGCTGCAAGGAGATTTGCATAAAATGACAAGTCTTCCAGTAAACCAAAGTATCTGGAAGTCAAGTATCTTGTACTTAAGGAAAAAGTGCGAGATCGTATAGTGTCAATTGTAGGAGCTCCATCAAAACTAATGATTGCAGACCCTTTAACAAAGGCATTAGCACCAAAAGATTTTGAAAGCCACGTATTGAATATAAGCTTATATGAGATGCCTTGTAATAGTCAATAATGTATGACACTGTTTATTGATCAATAAAAGTAAACGATTTCGCAATTTTTACTTTGTTCTGATATTACATGTGTTTTTGTGAATCAAGTGAGAATATAAAAGTAATATAACATTATAACACCCAATTAAATAGTAAGTCATATTAAAGTATCCTATTTTACCATCATTAAAGAACTTGGTTAGGGAAGAATACTAGTGTTGTAATTATGGAAGGAAACATATCGTTAAAGATGTGTAACCGCCATAGTTCACATTAGTAAACTAACCTAATTAAAGATTAAAAGCCTTAGAATGAAAGTTTGAAGGATAACCATTTTTTTTTTATGATGCGCATTGGCTAGAGTTATTTTTCAAAATTCATTGTTTTGTAAAATGAATTTTAATCAAGAAAATTTTTGCGTTATGTGATAGTCATATCAGCCAAGTGAGAGAATGTTGGAAACCCAGGTGGTGGTCCATATGACCATCACCGTTTCACCGTTTCAACTTTCACTCTCATATTTTTGGATCACATTATCTTCTCTTGTTTCAGCTTTTTTTTATTGAATTTAAACGATAATTATCCTAATCTAAGGATGGGTTTAGTTGAAGATAGAAATATCTTCCGTTCTCTTAGTCTTCTGTTGGTGGAAGAAAGCTATAAGAGTTGTTCCGGGTGACTTCTCTGTATATAGAAAATTCTCACTTGATCTCCATCATTCATCAAGGATTAAAGTAAGGCACAGAGGAGTTATAAATCCTGTATGTACTACCGGCCATCGGTCGTGCTTCTTTTCGTTGCATATTTGAGTTAGAATTGCTATGAATCCAGGTATGCCGATATCCTTTAGAGATCCATTTATGATTAATTGAACCTTAGGATGCAAAATCTAATCCGTTAAAACACTGCATTTGGGGCCATTTTAGCTTGCACGTCCAATGGCAATACCCAAGATTACTACCCAAGTTAGTCGGTGTTAGGTGAGTTGTGATCTTTTCTCCCATTTGGAGGACCAAAAGTTCTATAGGGTTGAGAATGTACGACCCGACTATAATTATATGTATTTAGGGCTATTTAAGGGTGATTAAGGGTAATTAATTATGATTATTGATTTTTATGGGTATTTTATACGTGGACCATCTTAGTTTTTGAGTTAGAATGTGTTTTCAACAACATTAGGAAGTTTGGATTGTGTTTGGGCCAACTCAAGTGACTTCAGGGGCCAAATTGTGATTTTAGGAAATTCTAAGCGGGTATATGTAATTTCCAAAAATTCTTGTTTTAGCTCTGTTTGATAGATAAAATCATGCCCTACAAGTTTTGCATCTTCTTAGAGTCCATTTGGGGTTGTTTAACTCCTATTTTTGTCGAAATTCAGTCGCCAAAGCCTAAATCGGTCCAACCGTCAAAATGGTCAAAATTCCAAATTCTCCAAACCAGGTCAATATTAGACTCATTTGAAAGATAATATAAATTCTTAAACTTTTGTCTTTTGCACCATCACATTTCGATCAACTGGTTGTGAGATATAGCCCCGACAAGAAATTTGAGTGGGCCCACATCACTTGTTTATTTAATGCCCACCTCCTTTCTTCTTCCCTATTTCGTGCATTTAGCCCCAACCAAGCCCAGCTACCATTAGCAGCCCCTTTTCTCTTCTCTTTTCACTCTCTCTCCTCCTCAAATCCATGCCAAACTCGACCAAATCAAGGATTGATCTCTCCACCTTCTACCTCTCATTCTCCTCTCTCCCTATATCTTGTTTGCTTACCAAAAAAAAGGGCTAAGGGCAGCCCCCTTTTGAAGCTCTTCTTGCCGATCGGCCATCTTAGAGGTAAGAACTCTTTCTTCTTCTAGATTTGGCTAAAGCATTCCCTCTAGTGCCCCCAATCCACACTACACGAAGATGCATTTTTGCCGATGTTTTTTGGCGATGGGGTCATAATTTCATCTGTAATGGTAAACCTTTTAACGACATAATAAATATAATGTTAACTATGAAGCTTGGGGTCTATTTATTTACTAAAGTAATTAATTTCATCGGTGAAACCCAAGTAACTATCAACATTATATATAAAATGCCAGGAAAAGCTAGATTTTTACCAACGTAAAGTCAAAATTCATCGACAAAGGTTTGTACTTAAATTAACTTATCTTTAGTAAAAAAAGTAAAATAAAATAAATTATTACCGACAAATTTTAACTTTTGGCGGCAATGAATTGTTATCGTCCGCGAAGGTCTTTTTATCGTTGGCGCAAGAGGAAGGTACTTATTTCACTCTCCCGCCCTCAATTGCACCGAAAACAGAATTAAAAACCCCAAAGCCTCTCTGCTCTCTCCGTCTCCTCGGCATGGCAGCATGGCCGATCCCAGCACGGCAGCACCCCTCTTCCCTCTCTGCTCTCTCCCTCTCCCCTCAGCGTCTGATCCCATCCCAGCATGGCAGCACCCCGCTTGCCTCTTTGCTCTTTCTCTCTCTCCTTAGCATCCGATCCCAGCATCTCATCTCTGCCCTCTTCACTTCTCTTCCCTCCACTTCTCTCTCGCTTCGCCTACCTCTCTCGCTCACCTCCCAATCTCTTCACTCTTCTCTTCTCTTCCCTCCACTCCTCTCTCGCTCGCCTCCCAATCAGCCTCCCCACCTCTCCCGATCGTCTCGGATGCCGCCTCCAAGGCAACTACTACTTCCAAGAGCAATGTATGTAACCCTCGCTCTTTTTCGATTTCATGTATAGTGATGCAATCAAATTGTTTCTTCTTCTTCTTCTTCTTCTTCTTTTTATTATTATTATCTTGAGCTCCAATTACTGTTAGGGTTTCAACTTACCTTCCTTGTGGAATTTGGGGATACATACAAATTGAAGAGAATTGGATGCGAATGATGAAATGGTGCAAGTTTGTTAGAAAATGTGAATTTTGCAACTCTTCTTTGGAGCGTGGAACCCCAAATAACTTCAGCCTTAGAGCTTTGGGCTTGGTCATTGTTGGATTATAGCTTTGGGTCCCATTATCAAATTTCACCCCTAACAACTGCTGCTATGTTCTAGGCTTTGACAAAATGCTTTTTTAGGTACTTCTCAGCTAATCTCACATGTTTTGGGGATGCTGGATGGTCATATTATGCAAACAGAGATGGTTAGGGAACTTTGTGCTTGGATTTTATCTCATTAAATGAAGCAAAGCGACCCAGCAAATCGATCGTGAGTCCTTAAAACGCAGGCCCAGGATCATCCAAAGTTGGAAAGCAAACACTTCTCCCCAGTAATCATCTCTCTATTTACAAATTAGGGTTCTTTTTCATCTAATAGAGTTCAGTTGCATTTTTATTGCATTTCTATTATAATCTTTACAGATCTATGGATATGCTTCTTTAGTGCTTTCCATTGCCGTGTTGATTGGAAATTTCTGGCGAAGATCTTGATCCAGCTAGGTTTTCTATTCTTCAAGAATGTTAGGTTTTAATCCGTTTCATGATGCTCTGATTTGATTTTATTGCAATGATAGGAGTTTCTCTCTCTTTCTCTTGCCATTTTCATTGATTTAAGGTTGATTTTGGTTTGTGTTCTTGAATTGGGTCTCTAGCATCCACATATTTTTTTTCATTTGTGTTTTTTCCTTTCACAAGAATATTGATATATAACATTTTTATGAAATTGAGCTTGGCCCTATCTCTTTAGACCAAATTGATGACTAAGAATATCAATAATAGAGAATTGTTGTATGAGGCCCTAACCCATTTTTTGAAATGTTAACATAATTTTATATCACTAAAAGTATTAAAATACATAAAGATTGCTAACCACTAGAAATGCCATAACACAATGGACAACCCTCCAAAATGAGAAAACTATTGTCCTTAATGCGAATTAAAATTTTTCCAAGTGCAAAGAAAAATGATAAATATTCTTCTATGTTCACAAAGGAGTTCAGTAGTACTCCAATTTCTTTTTATCATATGAGGTGAAGGAGAGTTTCATGTACAATAACACTTTACCACCTTTATCATATCTTACTTCCCACTATTTCAGGATTTTTTAAGCACAACACTAATGGCTCATTAAGTTACTTGGGATTCTTCATATTGCAAAATCAGTTCTTTTAAGCAAAACCACTTCATTCTTTTCCAACTTAGAGCAAAGCTGCTGATAAAATTAATAGGATAGTGTACAATAAAGAAGTACCCCAAAGTCTTCTGTGTGTCTGGGTTCACGGGCATCCAAAGCCCATTGATGCAGGCCCTAGGGTTAGGGCTTGCGTGGAAGTGCTTAAGCACGTGTCCAAAGAGACTTCGAATCGTCAAGAAGACTTCAACACATGAGGACGCACCTCTCAAAGGTAAAACCCAATTTCTATTAATTAAGCAAGTCTGAGAATCTTTTCTCTACAATGCCATTTATATAGTAAAAGCAAACTTAGTGTGTAAGAAAACCCTATGCTAATAATGGAAACTTTTCTAATAACAATTTAATTAGAAATCCACTAATAAAAATAATATAATCCTAATCTAATTTGAATATGGGCTGCTTGTGGGGCCCAGACGCATTATCCTCCCTGGGTGGAAAGAAGAGTTCGTCCTCGAACTCGAGTCTGTTTCGGATTGCCTCTGTAAATGTGGCGAACAAGAAAAACTTTCTTTGTAGCAGCTTTCCAGGAATTCTTCTTTGGCGGTTGCGGTTTTTCTGGATGAAGAGTAACCTGTTGTCCACCATACACGAATGTATAGGTGCTGTTGTGAATACCATGAGTTTCATTTTTGTCATATATCCATGGACGACCTAATAAGATATCATCACTATCCATAGGGAGCACATCACACCAGATCGTATTTTTGTAAGTTTCACCAATGGCAAAAGTAACTTTGCAAGTATGTTGAACATGCGCTTGATTAGAATTCATTAGCCACTTGACAAAATAAGGGCGGTTGTGCTTGTAAACTTTTAACTAGAGGCAATTAACAAGAGCTTGAGAGATGAGATTTTCTCAACTTCCGCCATCAATAACAACTGTGCAATTTTGTCCTTAAACTGTTCCCACAGAACGGAAAATATTTTTCCTCAACCACTTATTCTTAACAGTAGGTGGAGCCTCCTTGATGACAATAAAAGCCTCACTTGTGGTATCTGCATATATTTCAGTAAGTTCCTCATTATCAATATCCTTGGGATTGTCAATATCCTTAGGATCAGTGTCAGTACCCTTAATATCATCTGGGATATTTTTATCGGCACCCTCAATCTCAATCAGATGTATTTGCTTTGGACAATCTATTATGTGATGCTCGTACTGTTGACAATGAAAACAAACTATCTTATTTTGACCTTCAGTCCTTGCAAAAATCTGTCCACTGGATTTAACTTCTTGTAGAGATGAATTCTTTGATGGAATCCATTTGGATTTTGGTATGTGATGATTTGCAATTCCCTCAACTTTAACAGCTTGTTGGATGAGTTCATCGACATTATCAAAATGTTGAAAGGCAAGGATATGTTGAATTTCTATTCTCAACCTATTGAAAAATCTATCAACTACCACGTCATCATCTTTATTCAAGCCACAACAAGCGTGCAGAGTAAAAAGTTCCTCAGAATAATCAACTACTGTTTTGGACTTTTTTTCAAGTTTTGAAAGCTGGAACACAAATCTTTTACATAATTGACAGGGAGGAATTTTTGCTTCAAAATATTTTTCATCTTAGTCTAGGTGTCAATAGGGTCCATGTTTTGATTCCTCCGTTTTCTTGGCAATTCAGCTCACTAAGTTGCAACATAATTACAGAATGTAGTAGCAATCAGTGTGATTTTATGATGCTCAGTCATTGGCTTGTGTGCGAAAATATTTTCCACACATACTAACCAGTCCATGAATTCAGTGGGCTGCAATTTTTTATTATATTCGGGAATCATAATTTTAATCCCTAAATCTCGATCAGGATTATTGATTGGTGGATCCTGTTGATTTTGAATATTTGCATCATCAAGGTTGTGATGCACACACTAATTATTTTCCAAATTTGTCATTCTAGTGTTCAATTGTTGTAGGGTGGTGTGCATGCCATCAACTTTTGTAGATAATTCTTTAATGACACTAGTTAAGTCTTTAAATGAAGAAGATGAAGATTCAGCATTCACTTGCTTCTTAGGAGGCATTTTTTTAATGCAAAATTTATATTTGACTGACCTGATCTGTAGATCTGAGATCAAGTTGTGGGAAAACCAAATATTGGATAGTGTCTAGGACAATGTCAGTTAGGACCTAAGGCTTGAATTAGGCTTCCTTTGGAAATGTTGCTGGACACAGTGGGCAACTCGACTTGATATAAACCCCAATTGGGCCAATGCGGGGATCGAGTTAGATCAATATGAACTTCAAATGGCTGCACAATAGCCAGACGTCTGAACCGAAGCCAACTTGCTTATTAAACCTCTGAACTGGAACTGAAACCAGGCTCGCTAGTGAAAGGACAAAAGGGTTAGTTGACACATGTCAAATCTTTGTGATTTATGTGGATAAACCAAAAATTGTCTTTTCGGATCGATGCCCTGGTTTCAACGCAGAACTTCGAGACTGAAGAGCTCTCTCTTGCATTGCGGATGACAATATTACAAATCGGAGGGGCGGTAACAATGGGTTTCAAGAAAACAAAGGACGCAATCTTCTTTCTTTCTACGTCTTCTTTTTTATTTCTTTTTTTTTTTCGACAGCGAAGGTGGACAGGAAAGAATTACGACAACAACAGGCGGCTCGGCAAGCATTGACGGAACACGGCAGACGGCAGAGATGGCGGCGACGATCATTTCCACTCACTCTTTCTTCTCTGCTTCTTCTGGATGAGGATCGGGGGTGGGAAAGAGTTAGGGTTTTGTGGATTTGGGTCCTGGGAATGTGGATTGGGTTGGTGAGTTGTAGGCAGGGAGGGTTTTTGAGAGGGGGTTGGCTGTTATGTAGAGAAAAGGGTTAGGGGACAGGGTTTTGGGGACTTTGGATTTTGTGGAATGGGAAGGGAAGTGGGGGTATGGTTTGGCTGACAATTATGGGTAGGGTTTGGAAGACGAAGGGGTCAGGATGGGTGTCCGCTAAGAAGGAGGGTAGGGTTGGGGTTCAACTCGGCGAAGGGTTTCGAAAAAAGGGGCTGGCGCATGGTTGTCTAGGGTTTAGGGGCTGTGACTGTGTAGATGGGACTGCGACAGTGGCGATGGTAATGGTGAAGGATACGGAGATGGGTGAATAGGGGTAATCACGCCGGAAGATCGTGCAGATCCTTCGGCTCTGATACCAAATTAATGCAGGCCCTAAGGTTAGGGTTTGCGTGGAAGTGCCTAAGCACGTGTCCAAAGACACTTCGAATCGCCAAGAAGACTTCAACACACGAGGACACACCTCTCAAGGGTAAAGCTCAATTTTTATTAATTAATCAAGTCTGAGAATCTCTTCTCTACAATGCCATATATATAGTAAAAGCAAACTTAATGTGTAAGAAAACCCTACGCTAGTAATGGAAACTTTCCTAATAACAATTTAATTATAAATCTACTAATAAAAATAATATAATCCTAATCTAATTTGAAGAGGGGCTGCTTGTGAGGCCCAGACTGCATCATCCATATTCCTTAATAACCCTAATCTGGCTGTAAATCTTTTTGATCACTCTCTCAAGCTTCTCAAACTTCTCTAGGGAAGCAGTAGGGAAATTGTTCACTACAATGACATTCGACAACCTAGTTTCAAATTCCAAAGTGTCGTCACGAAGAAGATCATTGTCATCATCGCTTCACCCAAAGAAAGACAAATTAGAGACATAGGGGGTTAGAACAAACATAACACAAATTGATTGCAATATGAAGAAATTGATACATCTCATGGCCCTGAAGACCTGGCCAATCTAGCCCATGATCATCCTTATGTTTGATCCCACCAACCTAAAAAATATAGCACAAATTGATTGCAATATGGACCACTCCAGCCCATAAGCACCCCTATGTTTGAATCCACCTGATTTTCTATTGAGATGAATGAGTTTAGCTTTTTTATTAGTTGATGTGCCCATTGTTCCCAAGCACTGTTTTCGACCTTGATTAGACCAAAAATTAGAAAAATGAGGAAATTTGAAAAACTATAATGCCCCACAGATTAATATTGAGGTGATTCAATCTTCAAACCAATTATAATGAGAGGGGGAGAATTGAGGAAGAGTATTAAAAGAAACAACGTGTTCTGTCATGGCCCAAAGATGACATGGCAATATAAACTATCTAAAAGTAAGTATGCCATTAGAGAGATTATAGGATAATAATTGTGGTTATTGATGGTAAAATAATTAATTAGATATCTTTTGCCCAAAAATGACATGGCATTAAAGAGATTATATTAAAATTTAAAGAATAAGCCATTTTTTTTGTAGTAAGCCAAATCTGTTACACTGTTGCTTCCTTTTCTATCCTCTATTCCTTTGTCCTATATGGTTTGTTTTACTTTTCCTTTTTTTAAAGTCTATTTTATGTGCCACCTTTCTTTTGTTTTGTCTTTTTCTTGCCTAATCAATTTATTATTCATCCAACCATCAAGATAAGCATTGAGTGATCACGTCAGAGATTAGACCTTTCATCATTAAATGAAATCCCTGTCAAAGATATCATACATTGATCAATTTCTAATTTCTAATTGCATTTGATTAGGTCAGATATAGACAGGAGTTAGATATTACATTTTGAGAACCGATTCAGTGTGAAGTTCACAGCTGGGGTGAACTCATTTATTGATTTTTAAAAGGTGAATTTGAGAGGGGCACCTGTGATTAAGTGCCCGTGTGGTGATTGCTGTAACCCTTTGATGTTTGACTATGAAATCGTGAGAAATTATTTGCACATTGAAAGAGTGATGGTCTCATGCCAACAGTGGATATACCACAGGGAACCTATGCTTTAACCCGACGATTCAGATGAGAGCGGAGATGAACCATAAGAGAATCAGGATAAATACAATGAGTTGATAGAGGACTATTGCAAGGAAACTTACATGGAGGAAGATACCCAAGAGAGGGATGATGTGTAAGATTTTGAAGATTTGCTGAAGGCTTCCCAGCATGGCTTGTACCCAAGCTGCAAAAGCTTAGGTACTATATTAGCGTTTGTCATCAAGATGTTGTATGTAAAGGTAGAAAGTAGGTGTAGCAATAAGTCGTTCAACAAGGTTCTACAAATGTTTAAACGCTTTTTACCTGAAGGTCATGTAGTGTCGACCTCAGTTTATGGGACCAAGAAATTATTGCGTGACTTGAGAATGGGATATGAGAGCAAAGATGCCTGCAAACATGATTGTGTGTTGTTTTGGAAGGATAATGCTCAATTGGGTAAATGTCCAAAATGTGAAGAGCCTAGGTACAAGGTCAATGATGGAAAGCAAAAAAGGATCCTTCATGAGGTTCTCCGTTAGTTCCTATTGACATCGAGGTTGCACAAATTGTCTATGCCAATGAAGACAACCATAGAGATGATATGGCATAGTGATAAACAAGTTGATGATGGGATAGGGAGGCATCTGGGTAACTATGTGGAATGGAAAGAATTTAATAAGAAATATCTAGAGTTTGCCCGAGAGACACTTAATGTGAGGTTGGGGTTAGCCACTAATGGATTCAACCCTTTCAGGAACATATGCACCTCCTACAGCATGTGGCCTGTCATATTTATACTCTACAATTTGCCACCATGGATGTGCATAAAGGAACCATTTTTCATGATGTCCTTACTTGTTCCAGGACCAAACTCACCAAGAAACGAGATCAATGTATATCTGAAGCCCTTGGTTGATGAGTTGAAAGAGTTGTGGGATAATGGTATATTGATATATGATGCCTTTCCTAAATGACCTTTCGGATGCATGCAGTTGTGATGTGGACCACAAATGAATTTTCTGTGTATGGAAACTTTTCGAAGTGGATCACAAAAGGTTATAAGGCTTATCCCTCCTGTAATGACAATTTGTTAGGGGTGGAGTTGAAAGATAACATTCGGTACATTGGCTATGCCAATGGCGAGGAAGCAGGGCCTTCAGCGGTGAACCTGAGCATGAAAAAATTCTTTGGATTTACCATTGCAAAAGGTACTAGACCATCTAGAAGAATTGGTGCGAGTCAAGTTTGGTAAGAATAAGAAAGACCGTATGACTCTAGAGAATTGAATTGGACAAAGAAAAGCATCCTATTTCAATTGCCCTACTGGAAGTGCAAATAACTCCAACACAACCTTGATCCTATGTACATAGAGAGAAGAATATTTGTATAGCTTTAGTTGGAACAATTTTGAGCATAAATGGCAAAAACAAGGACACCGACAAAGCACATAATGATTTGAAAAACATGGGCATCAGGCCAGAGTTGCATCTAGTGGAGAGAGGTGATGGATCCATTTTAAAGCTCCATGCCTCCTACACATTGAAACCGAAACAGAGAGATGGATTTTATGAATTTTTAAAGTCAATCATATACCCGGAAGGCTATACTATGAACCTCTCGAGCTGTGTAACTTAAAAAATGGTAAATTATTTGGTCAAAGAGCCATGAGTGCCACATCCTTATCCAACGTATCATTCCTATTAGCATAAATGGTTTTCTGAATAAGGAGATCTGTACAACATGGTTTGAGTTAGGTAGTTCTTTCGAGGACCTCTGCTCGAAAACACAGAGGCGTGATGATTTCAAAAAGTTGGAGGAGCAAATAGTTCTAATATTATTCAAGTTGGAGAGGATTTTTCCTCCCGCTTTCTTTGATATAATGGTTCATCTATTAGTTCACTTGTCGTGCAAGGCAATGCTTGCTGGACCAGTGCAATATCAGTGGATGTACTCGATAGAATGGTAATTGTTAATAACCAATGATTAATTATTTATGTATTAGTGCAATTTCTTTACATTGATAATCATAATTGTTATCATTGGTTTTTAAAAGGTTTTTGAAGACCCTAAAAGGGTACGTTGCCAACTAAGCTTATCCAAAAGGTTCAGTTCCCAAGGCTTACATTGTCAAAGAGTAGCTTACTTTTTGTTCAATGTATCTAAAACAAATTAATCAAGTAGAACGCTACGATGATGGTGGCAAATGTGGCCCTAGGATGTCAGTCTTCATACAAACTGTCCGACCCATCGGACTGATAGCAAGGGCACATGATCCTTCTTAGGGAGGGCATGACATGGCTCATTGGTTTGTGCTATATAATTGCCCTAAGGTGGAGCCGTATCTAGAGTATGTACTTCAATCTAGCAATATTTATGCATTGCTTGTTTACTCCTTGATTCATTCTCTACTTTTACTTATTCATTAAAAGCTGCCTTGAGTAAGGAACACAAGAATCTAGTACATAGTAAAAAAGGATGTGAAATTAGATAGATACAACGAAAAGAATTTCCAATACGATTTAAACAACATGTAAGACATATAAAACATTATTATATTAATTGCTAGACATTATTAGATTGTACTTCAAAGGACATTAGCGTAATGCATTTGTCCTAATCTACTTATGTAAATGAATCAATTGCGAACTTAAAGGTCACCAGAAGCTACTGATAATATGTGGTCATTAGCAAATAGTTCAAGATCCCTAGTGAATCTTTATCAGGAGTGTGATTGCAATTGCATCCGATACCACACTATAGAACATGAGAAATGCCATAAGAGGTAGAATAGTAGCTTGGTTGTCGAAGGGGAGTACTAATTGGAGAAACATGACTACTATGGATATATGTGCAAAGTTTGGGAATTATCCTATCTACATGGGGTAAAGTGGTTTTATTCGAATGTAAATGGTACAATACTAGTACGAAGCACAAGATAAAACTCGAAGAACATGTCAAAAGCATTGATATCATGGGTCGTTGGTGTAAGGATGATCCATCTGACCTACCAAGTCACGTGAAATAAGTTTTCTACGTTAACGACACCACAAGAGGAAAAAATTGGAGAGCTATAGAACGGGTCAAGCCTCGGGGAGTATGGGATGTGCTAGCTAAGAGGGATGACGATGATGATGATGATGATACACCTAATGATGTATTTCAGGAGGATGAAACCACGTTTGTTGTCCCAATCCTTGTCGATAATACTAGTGTCCAATACTCTGGGGATGATATAGATACTGAGATAATTTTCAGTGATGAGTCAATAGATGAGAACAGCCAAGACAATGATGAAACACCAGCAGAGTACAACAATGAAGAAGACAATGATGTGCATAGTTAGTTTGACTCTAGCATAGAATATGACATGTAGTGCTTGTTTCACGCTTTGCACATGTACCAATTATCTAAATTAATAAAAATGTTTTCTTAAATTCATGACATTGTCTTAAATTTCATTTTCTCTTATGATTTACTCATTTATTTATAAAACATTTCTATATTTTACATTTTATGATAATTTATATATATCATAGTTGCAAAAGATGCCAAATGGAGGAAAAAAGTGGATGAAACTAGGGGAGTTGTCCTGTCAGGTGCAAGCATCCAATTATTTATTAAAGAGGAAAAAGAAAATTAAGCACAATATAGATAACCTTGCATCTCTAAGGCTCCTACTGACCATTCATGATATCTTTGGTTTAGCTAAGAGGACAAATGAGAGGGAAAAGAAAAGGTTTGTTGGTATGATGACGGTGAGAACTACCTTCCCCCCAAAGGTAATGATGTGGATGAAAAAACATTTAGGTCTCAATCGGATGAGGTAATCTTTGTGTGAATGTCTATAACGTGCGCTTTATAAAGTTAGTTTTGATATTGATACTTATAATAAAATGATTTCTTAATCTTCTATTTCCATTAAATGTAAATATCTTACATTTACTTGTCTAATATTATTGATTTTTGCTAATAATTATTTATTTTCCTTAGAAATTTGCTAAGCCAGATTACATATATGCCTCGGGAGTATAGGGTAGACGTGCTTGGATTATAGCAGCTTCACTTGGGTGTGCTCGTGTAGAGAGCATACCCAATGCTGCGACACAGGTGAGGCTGATCTGTCATCCAATTACATGGTTTGGAGGCGCAGGGAGCACCCCGAATTTAGGAGTCACCAAACCTCCACTGATATAGCGTCCGCTGAGTCCTCATACAATCGGTGAGAAAATTATGACCTTTTAAAATATTAAATTCACGTTACTTTAAAATTTGTATTTACTAACTCATTTAGGACTGTCATTTTAATAGCATCAACCTTAGTCTCGGAGGTTCAGAGCTTTGTAAGGGCACTCAAGAGAGGTAAGAAAGCGGCGAAATTGAGGAGACATCTTGGTCATAACATCTCAGTTCCAATCCTCACCTCGAGCCATTGGTCAATGGGGGAACATGTCTCGTCACTGGTGAACCATCTTGGGTTAGCCATTAGATAGATTGCACTAGTCCGACCCAATGGCTGGAAGAAACTTGATAGTGGGATCAAGCATACTGTCATTGCTTTAGTTTCGGTAAACTAAAACGAAAAATATCAACCAAGCTGATCATATTTGTGCGCCTCATTACAATATCTAATTTTATTTTATTATAACTAATCTTTATATGGGCCTTCCCTAATTATAGTAAAATTTAGATATCGGGGACTACGAGGGAGATATGTAGCTCGGGCAAACATTGACCACCAGTGCGGCCTTTTGTACGAGAATTGGAAGTGCGAGCTGCATAGTCACTATCTAGAATTGTTGGAGTAGGGGGTGCACAATGAAAAGGACTACCTAGCAGAGGCTTGTGATGAGGCTGACTGGCAGTTGATGATCGCGCATTGGGAATTATCAGAATGGAAGGTAACATTGGGATGTTATCTACATCAATTAATTATATTCCAACATATATTTTATTAGTTATGATTTGTTTTGACAATCTATTATTTTTTGTTTTTTTTTTGTAGGTGAATTAAAAGAAAGCTCAAAATAGTTGAGCCAAATTGTCATAAAATCATACTGGCGGCTCCAAATCCTTTGCATCGAGAACGTCTTTAATGGTAACAAGTATATTCATATTAAAAACATCTACCAGTTTATTAATTTATCAATATTTACATTGATACCTAATACAAAATCTTATCAAATGGCATATAGTACAGAATTCCAGTCAGGCGCTGCCTATTATTCAATTCTTCTATGACACCCACTACAGGTAAAGTAATGAGTGGATAAATGAGGCGGCTTAGAACTATCTTATCATGATTACAATTGGGCAATCACAGTAAGGGCGGATGGAGAGGTCTTATCATGGATTACAGTTGGGCAATCACTGTTTTACTAGATTCTCGATCATCACAACCGTTTTTGGGCCTCATAGTTTAATGTTTTTTTTTTACTATACTTCCCTTTCTGTTCTTGTCAATCTAATTATGGGTATTAGTTGAATGAGTGCCAATTGATATCATCTAGTTTTGCATTCTTCATCCATTCTAAGAGAACAGCTTAGGGACACACCTAGATGAATGCCAACCATGGTAGGGTAGGGACTAGGGAGGATGATGGAATATGTACGGGTTGGAGATGCTCCAAAAGTCTGCATAACAATATGGTTATAGATATGGAATTTGAGGTCCCACAAATCAATGGAAAAAAATTGGAACTATAGTTGTTTTAGTCCAAGAGTGAGTAACAGTTGGTAATATCTAATTATAGATAATGCCGATTCATTGGGGGGTTATTCTAGTGAGAGTGAGGGCATAGAAATTAGAATGACCATTGGCCCAGGTGGGCATCCACATTCCACAATCTAGTTCCCATAAATATGAGAATGGTTCTTAAATGCACTAAAAATGCTATGCGTATAAATGGTATAACCTAGCATCTTCAACATTTAGGATTGAAAATAGGCTGTCGAAGGTCCAAAACGGGAAACGACCACTAGATGGCTTGAAAACCATAATGAGTACCACACTTGAGGCCAAAGTAACTTGTAGGAGTAGACGGTTCGCAAATCGGACTCCCGATTTGCGAATTAGATGGAGAAACCTAGGATCTTCAACACTTGCACTAAAAAACAGGGCATCGGAGCTCCAAAACGTGTAACGGCCCCCGGACGGCCTAGAAACCGGAACGAACACCTTGCTTGAGGCCAAAGTAACTTACAGGAATAAACGGTTAGCAAATCGAAATCCCGATTTGATAGTTAGATGAAAAAACCTAGGATTCTCAAAACTTAAGCGCGAAATAGGCCGTCGGAGGTCCAAAACAGGAAACTATCACTGGACGACTCAAAAACTAGCACGAGCACCTCCTTCAAGGCTAAAGTAACTTGTAGGAACTAATGGTTCGTAAATCGGACTCCTGGCTTGCAAGTTATATGGTAAAATGTAGGATTCTCAACACTTAAGCTTGAAAATAGGATACTTGAGGTTGAAAACGGGAAACGGCGGTCGAATTGCTCGAACACCGGTTTGAGGACCTTTTTCAAGGCCAAAGTAACTTGTAGAAACAAATGGTTTGAGAATTGAAATCCCTATTTGATAGTTAGACAGAAAAACCTAGGATTCTGGGAACTTTGGCTTGAAAACAGGTCACCAGAGGTCCAAAATGGGAAACTACCACTGGATGGCTCAGAAACTAGCAAAA
Organism: Sextonia rubra; assembly: GCA_037013555.1. NCBI lineage: Eukaryota > Viridiplantae > Streptophyta > Magnoliopsida > Laurales > Lauraceae > Sextonia > Sextonia rubra. The sequence goes on along the minus strand of JASUAD010000006.1, from coordinate 56,953,476 downwards.
GCACCTCCTTCATGGCCAAAGTAACTTGTAGGAACTAACTGTTCATGAATCGGACTCCTGGTTTGTTAGTTATATGGTAAAACGTAGGATTTTCAACACTTAAGCATGAACATGGGCCGCCGAAGGTTGAAAATGGGAAACCGCCGTTAGACAGCCCAAAAACATGTACAAGTACCTCAGTCAAGGCCAAAGTAACTTGTAAGAACTAACAATTTGCAAATCAGACTCCTAGTTTGCGAATCAGACTTCCGATATGCAAACTAGATGAAAAAATTGAGGATTCTCAACACTTAGGCTTAAAAATGGGCCGTCAGAGGTCCAAAATGGGAAACAGCCATTGGAGGGCCCGAAAACCGTCATAAGCACCTTGTTCGAGGCAGAAGTTACTTGTAGGAACTGATTGTTTTTTAATCGGACTCTCAAATAGCTAATTAGACAGAAAAACCTAGGATTTTCCACAATTAGGCCCGAAAACTAGTCGTTGAAGATCCAAAACTGCAAATAGCCACCGAATAGCCCAAAAACCGGTATGAGTACCTCACTCGATGCCAAAGTAACTTATAGGAATTGATGGTTTATGAATCGGAGTCCCTGTTAGAGAATTAACTGGAAAACCTTGGATTTTCCACAGTTAAGCTCGAAAATAGTCCATCGGAGGTCCAAAATTCGAAACAGCCACCAGATGGCTAGGAAATTGGCACGAGCACCTCGATTGAGGCTAAAGTAACTTGTAAGAACTGACGGTTCATGAATTGGACTCCTAGTTTGTGAGCTATACAATAAAACGTAGGATTCTCAACACTTTGGCTCGAAAATAGGTCGTTGGAGGGCAAAAATTGGAAACGGCCATAGGGGCACCCTAAAACTGGAATGATCACGTCGCTTGTGGCTAAAGTAACTTGTTGGACATGATGGTTCGCGACTCAAACTCCCAGTTTGTGAATTAGATGGAAAAACCTAGGATTTTCAATCCTTAGATTTGAAAACAAGTTGCCAAAGGTCCAAAATGAGAAATGGCTACAAGACTATCTGGAAATAGCAAATCTTATTGAAAAGATTCTAATATTGTTCTTCTCATTGCTAATTGATGGACGCTTTAGGGTCAATTGCAGACTTGTAGTGGTGTTTTGGTAGTTCTTAGTTTATTTGTATTTGTATCTCAGAAATTTGTATATATGAGATTGTATCATTGATTGTAAAATTTGTTATATGAGATGAATATCTCAATGTATAAATTAAGCAATTAAAGTACTTGTTGATTAGCAATTGCTAAAAATAGTAGTGGTTGTTTGTTTATTAGCAACCGTTGTATGAATGCATGTGTTATGTTGGATACAGGTTTTGGTTGGGTGTATAAACAGGCTTACAGAAAAATTATTTTGAAAAATTGAATGTTATATGGTCTTTTAAATAAGACATTTGCTGATGAAATTAGGGTTTTACCGACGTTTTTTAATGTGCGGCCATATGTATACATATTATACCGACGATAAATAACGTCAACCAAAGTAAAAATTTTTTAAAAAAGAAAATACTTTCACGGACCTTTTTTTAAGTCGAGAAATATTAATAAAAATATTGGGTTAAAAATATAAATATATTTACTGAAGATAAATAACATCGGGAAAAGTAAGCATTTAAAAAAAATAAAGGAAATGCTTTCACCGACATTTGTTAACATTGGGAAATAGTTATAAAAACTTAGATTAAAAATATAAAATGTTTGCTGATGATAAAAAAAAGTCTTTAAAAGTAACATTCTTTTAAAAAAAGAAATACCTTCATCGACGTTTTTGAACGTCGGGAAATAGTTATAAAAAATTTTGATTAAAAAATAGAAAATTATTGTCAACGATAAATAATGTCCATAAAAGTAAACAATTTTTTTTAAAAAAGGAAATACTTTCACCGACATTAATAAAACATCGAAAATATTTATAAAAGTTTGGATTAAAAATACGTAATTTTTGTCGACAAAAAAAATCGTCGACAAAGTATTTTCCCACAAATTTTTTGGAGTTGGAAACAAACATTACCGATGTAACTTGTTGTTGGTGAAATGTTAATATTTGCCAATGTAATTTAATTCCATTGGTAAGAACTTTTTCCCACGGGGTTTTCCCGACGAGTGACCGACACAAATTATTTCATCAGCAAATATATTTACCAACGTTTAGGCTCCTTTGGCGACAAATTTTTTCGTAGCTAAAAATATAATTTGTCGAAGTGCGAACATGCAAACTGTTTCTCTATCTTTTCACTAGTTTTTCCAATTTTTGTTGATTTAAGGGCTATTTTTGGGGATTTTTGTGCATAGGTGGTTTCCATGATTGGATGACTTTAGAGGCTTGGTTTGGACCTATCTTGGTTAAGGAAAGTAATTAATTCCACTATCATGATGTGTTGCATGGTTTTCTTCATGATTTGCATATATTAGTCATGTTTTTTTTTAAATAGGAAAATTAGGCTTGCTACTTGAAATATAGGAACCTTGACAGGCAAGAGCATAGAGTTGGTTGAGGTAATGAAAAGAAGAAGAATTAATGTGACTTATATACAGGAGACAAGGTGGAAAGGGAATAAAGTTAAGGAGCTTACAAAAAATGGAGTGGGTATAGTTGTAGATAAGGATTTGAAAGAGAAAATTATAGGGGTAAAGAGGTTTGGTGATAGAATTATAGCAATTAAACTAGTGTTAAATGAAGACATAATTTATATTATTAGTGCATATGCTCCCTAAGTAGGCTAAGGGAAAGTGTGGAAAGACAATTTTGGGAGGAGATGGATGATTTAATACGAGAAATTCTAAATAGTGATAAGATTTTCCTTGGAGGGAAAGTAAACGGGCATATAGGAAGAGATAATAGAGGATTTGAGAGAGTGCATGGAGGGCAAGGATTTGGAGAAAAGAATGAATTCGGAAATACTATATTGGACTTTGTAGTAGCATTTGATCTCGTAGTAGCAAATACTTACTTTAAAAAGAGAGATGAGCATTTAATTATCTATAAAAGTGGGAGTAATAAGAGTCATATAGACTTTTTTCTAGTTAGAAAATAGGACCGATTGGTATGTAAAGATTGCAAAGTTATACCAGGAGAGAGTTTGACTACGCAACATAGGCTCGGAGTTTTAGATATTTGCATTAGAAGTAGAAAGAGAGCAATAGTAAACAAAATGGACCCTAAAACAAGGTGGACAAATTTGAAGGGGGAAAGAGCAAATATATTTAAGGACAAAATGATTGAGAAGGGAGAATGGAATATTGAAGGAGAAACTACAGTAATGTGGAATCAAATGGCTAATTGCATTAGGAATGTTGCAAAGGAGGTATTTAGAGAATCAAAAGGAAAGAGACATATTAATAAAGAAACATGGTGGTGGAGTGAGGAGGTTCAGGAAGTTATTCGACAAAAAAGACATTACTACAAAGTTTGGCAGGGGACTAAGAGTATAAAAAATTTTGAGCTGTATAAGAAGGCAAAGAAAGAAGCTAAGAAAGTAGTAAGTAGTGCAAAGTTTAAAGCATACGATGACCTCTACAATAGGTTGGGAACAAGAGAAAGAGAAAAGGATATTTCTAAGCTCGCAAAATAAAAGAAAAGAAAAGTAGGGACTCAGATCATATCAAATGTATGAAGGACAATGAGGAAAATATTCTGGTGAAGAACAACGATATTAAAGAAAGGTGAAAGGAATATTTTAGTAAACTTCTAAATGAAGAACATTTGGACGATACAATAGTTAAGGAGGATACTTCGTCACTGGAGCATATTTTTCTCCGTAGAATTAGAGGGGTGGAAGTGAAGGAAGCATTGAAGCGAATGAAGATAAGAAAGGCAACAGGCCCAGATGGTATTCTGATAGAGGTATGGAAATACTTAGGAGAGGTTGGGGTGAGTTGGTTATGTAGACTATTCAATAAGATACTTGTGACAAAGAAAATGCCGGATGAATGAAGAAGAAGCATTGTAGTACCTATATATAAGAATAAGGGAGATATACAAAATTGTAACAACTATCAAGGGATTAAACTTATGAGTCATACTATGAAGTTATGGGAGAGAATAATGGAGCAAAGACTGAGAAAGAAGACCAAGATCTCTGAAAATCAATTTGGTTTTATGCCAAGGAGATCAACTATGGAAGCTATCTTTTCACTTAGGCAATTAATGGAAAAATATCGAGCAAAGAGGAAAAATCTACATATGGTCTTTATCGATTTGGAAAAAACCATGATAGGGTACCGAGGAATTTAATTTGGTGGGTTTTAAAGAAAAGGAATGTCCCCAGAGGTTACATTGAAAATTTTAAAGATATGTACGAAGGAACAGTAACGAGTGTGAGAACCACATGTGCAGAAACAAGTGGATTCCCCGTGACTATAGGTTTACATTAGGGATCAACCTTAAGCCTTTATCTCTTTGCATTAATTATGGATGAGTTAACTGTGCATATTCAAGAAGAAGTATTATAGTGTATGTTGTTTGCAGATGATATAGTATTGGTGGATGAATTAAGAGATGGTATAAATGCAAAGCTTGAGAGATGGCGGGGGACATTAGAATTTAGAGGCTTTAAAATAAGTTGTACAAAGACAGAATATATGGATTGTAACTTCAGTGGGCTTATACAAAGTGTTGAAACTATTGTCAAAATTGAAACCCATGAGATACCATGCAGAGATTCTTTTTGATACCTAGGCTCGATGATTAGTAAGGATGGGGAGATTGACGAAGATGTGGAGCATAGGATAAAAGCTGGATGGCTGAAGTGGAGACTAGCTTCTGGAGTGCTTTGTGACAGACGAATGCCAACGAAATTGAAAGGTAAATTTTACAGGAGAATTATTAGATTAGCTATGATATATGGAGCAGAATGTTGGTCAATTAAAAAGACACATATTCATAAGATCGATGTGGCGGAAATGAGAATGCTTAGGTGGATGTGTGGTAAAACTAGGAAGATAAAATTAGAAATGAGCGTTTTTTAGAGCATTTAAGGGTAGCACCAATAGGGGATAAAATCAAAGAAACCAGTTTAAAATGGTTTGGGCATGTTGAGCGTAGGCCAGTAATGGCACCAGTGAGCAAAAGTTTAACTATATAGGTGGATGGCCCATCAAGAGGTAAGGGTAGGCTGAAGAAAACATTGATGGAAGTCATTAATTCAGATTTTAAAAATTTTAACTTATCGAAGGATTTGGCTCAAAATAGAATGGAATGGAGAAGTAAAATTCATGTAGCCGACCCCAACATGGTTGAGATAAGGCTCTGATGATGATAATGATGATGAGTCATATTTTTCTTTGTTTTTCCTTCACCTTGTTAATTGTTTAGATCAATCAAATGTGTTGGTTTTGAAGTTTAAATTAGAGTTTTAATTCAGTTATTTAATGCTCCAAAGATTGCCCAAAGTGAGCCCCAAACAGGGCCATCAGGTGGGGAAAATCCAAACTCTACACATGAGGTGCAGTTGGGAGTGTCACTGCCCCACTGCCAAGATCAATGGGAATCGGCCATGGCATTTGTGCCATGATTGATCCTAATCAGTCTTGGCTCCCTTGCCAAGACCAAGCAGGGTGCAGGCCCCCATTTTTAAGGGCCAGTTAAGAGGGTTTTTAACCCATTCTTTTGTCCAATTTTCCACAACTTCTTAGGGCATTATTTGGGAAATTAAACAAGGAAACTAGGGCGTTCATTGCCTCTCTAATACACCAATTGGAGGATCAAAAAGGCATGTTTCTCTTAAGTAAAAGTCCTTATCACCATGTCAGAATCCATACAAGACAACAGCCATGGTCTATCATTTTTCTATGAAAACCAACATTCATGAGCAATTGTAAATTTTTAAGTTGTTTTTTTAAAAAACGATGGCCATAGGCCGTCAGCAAATTTGCAAAAATATGACATCGACGGACCTGAAATGATTTTTTTGACGGCTAGAGGCCGTCATCTTTTGAAAACCTACATGAGGATGGGTTGTCATTTTTTTACAAAAATTGATGTAGTGTTGACTTATGCACATCTGCTATGACCACTACCCAGACTCAATTGGAGCTCAACTCTAGACTTCGAATTTAAGAAGCTTGGTTCACATAACACCTAGAGGGTTTGTTCAGAGGTTTGGGTGAATTGTTTATGAACCGAATGTAGACTGCTTAAGGATTAAGGATGCTTGTACATGATTGGGTACCAAGGTGATATAAATCCCAACATCCAAACCTGAAAATGAGTATATGTACATTTCATCAGCACTCCTCCCCAACAAAGACAACCCATAGAACTCAATAAAATGTTAGCTGGTATTCCTTAATTGTCTTAAGTTTATATTGTCTATTTTGTCTAAACCACACACATGTCATGCACATTCACAGTATTTACCCAATTACCACCTTCATACTTAGACTTAGATTGGACGGTTAGGTTGAAAGTCGCGTGAAGTACGACATTCGACACCTTTGTCGCAACCGGAGACCTTAACCGACTTAGATCCTAGGGTAGGTGTACTAAGGATTGCTAGGGGTTACCTCGATGCACCACGTCCACCCTCAAGCACTGGATCCACCTTGTAACTTTTTATTCATTTCGGGGCATGCATTTCCTTGTCAGAATGATGTTTGATGGTTTTTAGACCTTTGGGTTTTTACGCTTCTATTTTTAACGTAAATCCTGTAAGTGCCTCGTTTTCAACAAAAAATAATTGTTTTCACTTGCTTTCTCCCGAAATCGCTCAAAACTCTTGTTATGACCCAATTTTCATTATTTTTACCCGTTGTGACCCCGAAGTACTATTTATAAGTATGTTAAGACTTTAAATGACATGCAAGTCAGGAATAGTTCCGCATTTTGGGATTTCAATCCCTTTCTGCTTGTTTCCTGATTTGTCATGATTCCACATGTTGGTACGACTAAGCTTCGATCCTCTCTTTGTTAAATGAAGTCAAGATTTGGATTTTGATTATTTCTATTACACCATTGCAGATGGCTTCGTGTCTTGCCCTCGGGTCTCCCTTGGGCTTTAGTTTTGAACGATTCTCATGCTCCAGCTCTAGCTGCGACAAATCCCCTTTCCCACTTGGGCCATGTAGTGCAACCAAGCATGGTTTTTCCTTCACTTGGGACATGCAGCACATCCTGAAGTGAAGTTCATGTTCATGTATCCTGTGTCATGGTCATGCAGCACAATCGTGACGGAGAATTTAATTACATGGAATGCCAACTAGCTTGTTATAGTATGCCAGTAAAATTTAGTTCATATTCATGATTCTCATATGCTTATAGTTCTATATCATGCAACACATGCCTAGTTTACTTGTTTTTGCCCTCTATTTAATCCGCTAACATGTTTATTATTCAATATTGCTGCAAGTGTGTTGTGTAGTGTTCTTGATCTCTTGCAAGATCTTCGTATTTAACCTGATTATCTTGATTTTTAGGCTTGCTCACCCTTGCCCTTGAGCTAGAGTATGATGAGGCTATGGAGTCACAAGTATTTTTGAGTACGTTAGTGCCCATTGATGTTAAATAGATGTCAAGCTAGTTTATCGGAGCTACGCCACATCTGATGGGAGGGTAGAGTATATCTATATTTTGGTTTTACTTTGGGTTATACCTATCTAACTGATTGTTTATGCTTATATATTTATAAATATAGCCTTAGAAATTTTTGTATTGAAAGTTATTAATGAAACTTCAAGGGTTACCTTTCTGGCACTGTATCTTGTGAATTTAATAATTTCCAATCTCAGTATTTGTGTTTATCTTGGTAAGTATGAAATAAGCTTTGGATTACGGCATGGAATTTGAGCGCCATGGACTTTAGGTCGCAATACCACGTATGCTTCCACAATCAGTCAAAGCAAGTGATAGGAAGTGTGGTCATACCCATGGCTAACTTAGAAGTCATTTTGATTGGTCTAGTTGCATATGATAGGTCTAGGTGTTACTGTGGCTAAAAATTATTTATACGAGTAAAATGGAATCAAGATCAGCAACAATGTGACTTATTTAAGTATCTGATCAGTGGGTTAAATCACTTATGTAGTGGAAATAAAGAGGCCCGAACAACTATTTAAAAAGGGTCACAGGCATCAATCCAAAACTAGGTGTAATTGACTATATAGGTGGCAAGTTTTGGTGTGATTTAGTGGCTGAGTTTTGCACTCAATGGTAATGTTTAGGTACTATTATAGTCCCTAGAACACTATAGAAATATGACGACCCCAACTTGGATCATTAAATTTTATAATTTACGAGTTTAGAATGTTTAGTGACTAGACTAGGTCTTCTAGTCGACCCTATGGGGTTAGCCTTCACTCAGACAATTAATTGGTCGAGAGATTATTTTAATTGGATCTATTATATAATAATTACAACTTTGTATGCAGCATAACTTATATTTCACATCCTTTTTATATCAAGTTGTTAGAAAAGCTCCATAAAAGGCAAGTTTCAATTACTTTCTTAAAATGTATATACATATGGGTGATATGGTATTGGTGTGAAGGACAATATGGAATGTTGTATAGCAATCTAATGTTAATAGGTATGCACAACTTTCTATTTAGGTTAAGTTTTATATAATGCACTATTTATGGCAAGTTTTGCATGTCATTCTAATGATAGTGCAAAATTGATAATGATACTCTCATGTATTGATGTAGATAACAATTGATTGTAAGATACATCCCATAATATATTAATTAATAAGATTTATTGAATGGCGTGAATCAAAGGAGTGCATATGAAAGCCAAGTGGTTTGGGATGCTTAGGGATAAGTACGCTTGTAATATGCTTTATTTCGATTAATTGTAAAATAATTAAAATAAAATGATATGTTAGAAACCTAATGAAGATAGGGACCCCAGTTCCAATACCCCCACTATGTCGTACAACAACCCACGGGAGGAAGTCTTACTGTTTGGTGGTTTAGTGCAGTGCAATGTAATGATTAGTGATTGGTTACCTATGGTGGGTATTCCAATAATGATCCTGGTCTTGGAGGGGTTAAATTCTGAGACCTCCTTTCTGGCTACGAGTAATTTTCAGGCTTCACAAATGGGTGCACTATTGAACTAGTCAGTGACACAGAGACTCGACGTAGTGTAGGTATGGATGTTTTATAATTATTCTTTTTAAAGTAAATGACTGTCTAATATGGAAGAAAGGGTCTTAAAATGTTTATTGGTCTAAGTGGCCAGTGAATAAGGTTAAGTGTAGTGATTTGGGAAATGGTGCCAAATGGGTGGTTCAAGTGTAGTGGTGGGACCCCAAATTTCTTATTGGAAACGACTTGTGATATATGTCAATATTGCAAGTAATGTTAGTGTTTCAAGTGTTTATTTTATGCAAAAATTGCCATTTGAATAGTGCCATGGCATATATTACATGTCATGTGTGTATTATCATTATTATCTTATTTTCTTTTCTGCTATATATTTTTTTAGTTAGTAATTGTTATCTTGTGGAGTATTGTTGTATTCATCATATTCCACTACCATAGATGACTTGCAGGTGAATGAGGATGTGCAGGACCCTGGGGTTGAGGAGTACTATGAGCCTGTGCCACAATATGGCTATGATGATGCCATTTTGGATGCTCAAAATGAACAAGTTTAATTTATGGAGATTTAAGAGACTCGTTAAATTATGGTTTTAAGACTTTATTATTTTATGTTAGGATTGATATAATAAATTATTTTGGTACATTTTCATTTGATGATATCTATTTTAATGATATAATAAATGGTGGGTTATCATTTAGGGTTATGTGCTTGGCTTACCTGATATATGATTTGGCAATATTGGTTGAAATAAAAAGAAAATTTTGGCCACTATTTGACAGATTGAGTGGCCTTAGAAGACTAGGTCATTTGGCATCACGCTGCATCCATGTTATCGGATATTGGGGGCGTGATATATGTGGCCAACTTGTACTTTAAAGAGGTGGTTCGTTTACACGGTGTGCCTAAAACCATTACTTCAAATCGTGATACTAAGTTCGTAGTACACTTATAGTGTAACTTTTGGCGGAGGTTGGGCACCAACTCACGGTTCAGCAATGCATATCACTAGCACATTGATGGACATACCAAAGTTGTTAATCATAGGCTTGGCAACCTACTTGGGAGATTGGTAGGCCAATGATTGGGACATTAGTATCTTATGCTGCATCATACTTAGTTTGCCAACAATATCTAGCGAAATCGATCTATACAAATGAGCCCTTTTGAACTGGTGTATGGGTTTAATCCTTCAATGTTTTCGACGTCATACCAATTCAAAAACCCAAAAAGATTAGTGAAGATGCTGAAGAAATGACAAGCAACATTCATACAATGCGTGGGAGGTGTAACAGAAGCTCCAAGCAAGTAACACTAAACGTAAGGAAATTAGAGATTAAGGACGGTGAGCTTTGGTATTTGACGCAAGAGATCTAGTGTGAGTTTTTCTTTGTCGTGAGCGTTTCCCCGTCGGCGCATACAACAAGCTCATGCAAAATAAGATTGGCACATGTGAAGACTTCTAACGTATTTAATTTTAAAGACTAGACACCCTATGAGGGAGAAGATTTGTTCATTAATGTACTGGATATGGAGGAATGTGCAAACTCGAAGGCGAGTTCTTGACAAGAAGAGGGGACTGAGGAAGACAGAATTTTATTGCTCGATGAAAAATACATGACAATATTTGACTGAGCCCATGGACTCCTAACCGTTGTGTGAATATCTAATCTAATTGGATCCAAAACAGCCTTAGATTAAGGCCATGAGTGATTGGTATTGATGATTGAGTTGACTGATATAATTAAGGAGTTTGAGTCCTAAATGCTATTCATAATTGACAGTTAACAGTCAACAACGAGATCGACTGTTCTCTTTCCAATTTCATATTTAATTAAAGTCTATTAGAATCTTATTAGTAGGAGATACTTCTTGGATTAAGTGATTGAGGAGATTGATTTCTTAATGTAAGGGTTGTGAAGGTATTATAAGTGCCATAGTCATTGGTTAGGGGAGAGTCATGAGTGAGTATTTTTAATAAAGAGTATTAGGCCATAAGGGTTGTTTGGAATCTCTGCTCTTTTTCTTACAGACCAATCCAAAAAATAGTTATTAAAAAAAGAGCAACAAAAAAAAGGGTTAAAATCAAAATATGTGTTTGGTAATGCAAGGGCTATTTTAAATAGACTTTATTTTTTAAAAAAATGGGTTAAAGTTTTTCTTAGATTTCTCTAACCTTGAAATTTTACCCCATGCCTATGTTCATCTTTGTAAAGAGATCTAATGGTTTGGATCTGGTGCTTGGGGTCCAGAATTTCAGAAAATAATATCAAATAGTCCACGGTTTCTAGGAAATATCTCAAGATAGATGATGATTCAATGGTTAAAATTTGGTCTCCTAATGACTATTAACCTTATAAATAATTTCAATGGTTGGATCGTGATTTATTGTCCTACAAATATTATAAAAAAATAGAAAAAGGGACTGCTAATCGTCCGATCAAAAATTGAGCATGGTACTGCAATGGTTGATATTTATTTGCAAATTTATTGAGATCCACAAGGTATAAAGCCTTGAAAATTGACCCATAGCCCTGTTCAGCCTTCAAAAGAGATTTAGTAGTTTATATCTTATGTTTGGGGCCTATGGGATTCAGAAATTAATATACAATTCTCACTTTTTTTCCACATATATTGAGTTTGGTGATGATTCAATGCAGAAATTTGGTGCCATAGTCATGTTTGATCTTGTGAACATTCCTAATGTTTTGGATCTTGATTTACCCTCCCAAATTTAAAAATAAAAGAACGGATTTGGCATTCACAACATCTAGTCACAAGTTCGATGTACCTACGCCTCTTTTTTTCTCCTCTATTTCTAAACTGCCTTATAAGGGGCTGTGGAAAAAGGTAGCACTGCTTCTACTTCTCAAAACTTCTAACCACTTTAAACATTTAGAGAAGTACAGGCAAAAAATAGAGTTGCCAAACAGGTGCTCATTCTCTTTTCTTCCTTCAACTGTCTTTTCTCTTGCCTTACGTTCTTTAACATGATACCTGTTGTGTAATATTGTTACAGCATATTGGTTCTTCATTGTTACTTGGTTTTCCTGGGTTGTCATATATTGTTACTAACAACAAAGGCCCATGTTTAGCCTTGGCCCAAAAAAAAAAAAGAAAAAAAAAGAAAAAAGATTAATGCATAAGAATTTTTCAGTGAGAGAAAAATAAATTTTCAAAATAATTATAAAATAAAACAATATAACTTACATGTCAAAGTTAAATTAAACTTTAGAATATGTTATTTTGGAATATAATTTTTGTAATATTTTCTTATATTCAAGTTAAATATATTGTATTTTTTAAATAGAAATTGTCTATACAAAATAATTTTAGTGCAGTTTCGATGGCATGATTTTAATTTTAAATTTTTAGTTATTCACTTGACCGACCTTTGATTTTCAAACTTTATTGAGAATTTAAAATGAAACATGCATCTTAGAAGGCATTGACAACACATGGATGATGATTTGGTAAATATATCATATGCACGATAAATAGATGGGTCAAAAAGGACCACAACAATGTCCAAAGGAGAGGACAACATCTGAGGAGATTTTTTATCATCTAATCTCTACATTTTTTTTTCTTTTTTTTTTCTTTTTTGCATGCCTCATCTTGGTGGGGCCTAAATTGTTTCGAGCCTTTTGGCCATTTATCATGGGATCCTATGGGGACCATGGTGGTTTATAACAAAATTGATGGCACCGGAACCTTGACCTAATAAACAACTATAATCATTTGATTGAAACGATGCTCCCCCCATGAAGTTGAATGTTACTTCCATCTTATAAAAACCTTAAATCTAAAAAATATGGATGAGATTTGCGTCATGCTGTTTTGGTCCGAAATATTAGTGACCTTTAAATCTCTGAAGTAATACATTAATAAAGAGTTAGTGTTCTTACTAAAGAAGGAGTTTAATAGGGATACTTGAGATCATGAAGTGATTCATTGGTTTTCAAAATCCCTTATTAATAGGAAATAAAAATGTAGAAATAAAAGGGAAAAAAAGATATATATACATATAAAAAAGAGAATTCAATCAAATATCCAAACATTTGTTTGTGGCAGGATTAACATCAAATCAGCCATCATTGATTAATCTCATAAAATTAAAAACATAGGTAAGAGTCTAAAAGATGAAACAGGCTTTAAAAAATACATGTTAGTAAAGACAAATATGTTATAAGAAAAGAAACACCATCACAAAATTGAAAACACTTGTACCTGTAATAAACCAATTAGTTGGCATGTTTTACGTAGCCTTTCCAGATAGGAGGTAAAAAATCAAATTACTTTAAACTAAAGAAAAAGTGAATTACCTAACTTGTAGTTTTATTAGTACTAAAAAATTTTCCAATATAAAATATTGCATAACCCTAAAACAAAAAGGTTAGTAGGAAAATCAGCCACCAGTTTTCTCATAGTGATTAACGTGTATTCCTCTTCTGCTCATCATGGGAAAATTACAAATTTTATTGCTATAAAGTCAAAAAAGGAGGAGCACATGCCAAAAGTCAGTCAATTGCATAAAAATAGTACATAAAAATAAAATGAAGTAATGGAGAAGATTAACATGATCACAATACGTATATTCACTTGATATTATTGAAGTGACAAAAATATAAGACAGAGATATCCTATTGAATAGATCAAGACTAAAGGTTCAGAGGTTCCTTGGGGTGCTCTAGTCTGGAACAAATACATTCACAAAAGGCTTTCCTGCTTTATTTGGTATCTTCTTCACAGAAAGACTCTGATGTAGGATTGAGCCCAAATGGTAGGCATTCACTTGGCTTCTATATGTGCTCTTTATAAGTCCAACTTTGAAATAGACCTGCATCTTTTTTAGTTGCTCTTACGCAGTACACTTCTTTGGGATTGGATTCTGGAAACTTTAGACTACCCCCCCTTTCCCACACAACAGGCATCTATTGGCACACTCTCTTCTCTTGCAAAGATGAGCTTTGAAGAAAAATCATAGCTTCAATTTTCTTCCACATCATCTCTTCCATTTGGTTCGGGTGAAATGAAGTGGTCTTCAACAACAACCTTCTAATAGCTAAAAGGCTTAAACTCTTGTTTTTTTCAGCGAATTCTAGAGTATCTTGGCTACTCCCAGTCAGCATAATTTGAAAAAATCATTATTCCCATGCTAACTGTGGCCTTAAATAAGCTAAAGTAGGACTTTGTATTTAGCCTCTCTCTTGTTCATCCTTTTGGTATTGTTTTTTGGCTCTCTCAAGCTTGTACACTTCAATTTTTGGCTCTCTGGGGCCTTTTGCCTATGTTTTCTCTTCTTTTTTAAATACAATTTATCTTATAGCAAAAACGAAAAATTTTGAATATATAAAACTCATCAGCATCACTGGCTTAAACATGAACATGAACATATCATATGAATATATTAAGAATCACACCATTGTAAACTCAAGCATCCCAATGCGGTCACAAATCACATCACCATTGTGGGCTCAAAACAAATATGCCTAAAATATACACCTCTATAATGAAAAAAGAAATAATAATAACAATCTCACAATTGTAGGCTATTAATGCTAGCCAATACAGAATAACATTAGAGAAATGAAGCTCCCAATGAAGGATAAAGAAAGATAGTCCTTGGTGGTGGTGCGATGGTCGTGCATGAAGCCAGTTGAGATGCCAGCCTTCCATCCTCCCCCTCCTCTTATTCTTCCTTTTAGAATAGGGAGGGTGTACAACTTGGCTTCAAAAAAATAAGAATGTGATTTGATGAAATCTATGAGTGGATATAGCGGGTGCGATTTTGTGTGATTAGAAGAGTGCCTTTTGAATGTGATTAGAAGACATCAGTTTAAAATCTGAATGAAATAATTTAGGGTGGGTAGTTGAAATTGAGAGATTTAGGGAGGAGATTTGGAGAGGGGTAGTAGCCCACATAAATTCACGAGATAATATCGTGAGTTAAAATTAAGGATTGATTAAGAGAGATATTTAAGGATTAAGATTGGAGGGAGAGAGATTTTAGGATTTTAAGGGCCACACATTTTGACAATATTTAAGAAGTTTTCTTAAATAGGATGTATTTAACATGATGAACACTATTAGAAGGTGAATTGAGTTTTGAGGAAAATGTGGAGAAGATTAAGGTGGAATTGGTGATTGGATAGGGATGTAATGTTAAAATGTGGAAGGAGGAGAGATTTTAGGGTTATGCCACATGTATGTTTTTTTGATAATGAGGCGCTCGAGAAAAAAAAATGGGTGATGATGTGCCACCCCTAAGAAACTTCCATCCTTGTACCTTTAATATATATAATAAGCATGGTATGTATTTTGCAACAACAGTCTGAGTGCTATTGAAGCCATTATTTGATGCATACGAGTTGTTTTAACAACTCATTAAACAACTCATTTTTCATCATTATGGAAGCAAGCATTACATAATAACCACTTGGGATCCATTAAATACAGACATGCAAATAATTAGCTTTTATTATATTGTGTAAACACATGCTAACATTAGCTCCCTTCTGTTATTTATTAGATTGGGAGGCACTAGCAGTTTCCATGAGTTATAGCAGCCAAAGCTTAAACATGACATGAAATGACTGGAGCACTCTTGGTAGTTCCTTCAACATCATTATTCAGCAGGGGATAGTCGTTCAATTAATAGTAAAGGTACCACCACCAGATACTTGGGGTCCCATATTGATGTTGCCACCTCCATCTGCTTTGTTCCCCCCTTGAACCTGTGGGTTGTACTTGCCCCCACCAGTCTGGACATTTTTAGTTGTGTTATTAGGCTGTGGTGGTGGTGTCTTATCAGAGCTTCCAAAACTCAATGTAATGTCCTGCACAATCAGCCATAAAATACTTGAGGCATTTGCAATTTAAATCAATAAATAGTTGAGACGCCCTTGATAGTAGGATTTGTTTATTTATTTATTTTGATTTCCCCAGAATAAGGAGGACACCATCGTGTTTAAGTGGGACGGGTTCATTTATCACTAGCACAATAATTAGTGCTAAGCACATACATGACCCATGTGGCTAAGGTCTATGCTTAATCTAATTAGTTTTGAAATTTTTTCTCCTTAAATACATAGAAGTTTAATTTGATTATTGTACTGGCTAGGTATGTTATTAGATAGGGCAAGAGGTCATGAGTTAAAATCTCTAAACCTATATTTCTTTTACCTTTTTACAAATGCTCAATAAAAAAATGTCAAGAATGAAAGGAATTTGGTTAAACTGAATCCAAAATCCTTGTCTTGAATATATTATAGTTGGTCTTCCAGTCTACTAACTAAGTTCGCCCAATGGACGAAACTCACTCTACCCATCATTTTTATTTTTTTATTTATCAAAGCAGAGGAAATAAAATCTGTTTTCCATGCCTCTTGGCACATTGAAATAACTAGAATTTTGTTGACATGGCGTTTGGAAACACAGGAATCTTTTTTTTATAAGAAGAAGAGGGTTAACCAATCTTTGAGCCCTTAGCTTCTTTTATGTGCTTCCAATTGTGCAACCGCAGGTCGTTTACACATGTAAGGAAAATAAAATCATATAATCATGCATAACTATGATAAATGTGATTCATTTACGTAAACAAATGAGTCACACATTTAACACATTCATTTTCATTTCTTTTCACATGTGAATCTAAGTATAGCCAAATGTTCATCGTTTTTCACAAATTTTATAAACTTCATCATGAATCCAAATATAAGATCTAAAGCCCTAAGCATTATTGGTGTCCTAAAGAAGATGAGTGGGTCGGATCATGAAAATGAGGCCAACGAACGTCTACTTATAGATTAAGGTCTGAATTTTATTTTTTATTTTTTATTTTATTTTTTTGCCATATATCTCTAAATAAGAATCTGGTTGTTATGAGATGAAAATCACTTCATTTACATTGGATAAATCCTACAGTTTTAGGTTTTTTGAAGTTCTTTACAATTATCTGTTATTATGTGAAATTTTCTCCCTACCCCTTTTTGGTGTTTTAGAGAGGATGAAAGACTCAGATCATGAAAATGGGACCTTAAGAGTCTAGGATGATGGGTTGGGTAATAAATTTTCTCTATCAAAAAAATCTGTGGTTAACCAACATCTGAAACTTAAAACCTCCCTTCCCGGGCCTGTTTTTAGCATTCTTAAGAGGACGAAAGATTAAAATCATGATTTAGGGGCCCACCCCAATACAATTAAAAAAAATTAGAGAGGAATATACCTGAATGCATTTGTTTCATTGTAGATCTGCCGATAAATATTGGTGTGTGTAATTGTTTACCATGATATGTGATGCACAAATTTTTGGCCCAAAATCAGATTATTTTCACACGTCATTTTGTATCTCATGCATAAATTAATGCAAAAAAAAATGTTAATGATGAGTAACTGTTAGACATACTAATAATCTACATATGTAAACAATTGTAACCGGACGGCCCCTTAATGCCTAGGGGTTGTTTTGGATGCTACTTTGCTATTTCATCCAATCCTCCCCACCCAATTACACTTATCTTTCGAAAATGAACTTCTGAGAGAGAGAGAGAGAGAGAGAGAGAGAGAGAGAGAGAGAGAGAATACCATGGCAAAGATCCTTGACTTAAAGTGCTCTTGAAGTTGTAATTGAGATAGAAGTTAGCTCATGAGGCCTCCGATCCAATTTATATAGATAATAATGACGAGTTAATCAATTATAAAATTTAAAATGTGAATGGGACATTAGAAAACCTGCTGACTCACCCCCCACCCATCACGCCTTTTCTAATGGCCGCCTCCAGAGAAGCTAAAGCCCAAAGTGACAATCATGAATGAAGCTTTTCCTACTTTTTAAATATTATTATAAATATTTTATTGAAAATCTAATACTTTTTGTGATGTAAAATTACTAATTAAGTTTTTATATTCAAATTTTGTTAACATATTTTTTTCAGTTGATAGTATGACTAATCCACTTAATCGTTTTTATAACATTATTGATCTAAAAATATATAATTTAAATCTAGAATTTAATAGAGCACCCCCATCGGCCTGTGACTTTACATTTGATTCCCAAGTTTCATATTGAAAAACCCCTTAGTGAGGCCCATCTGGATGAATGGGCAGTAGCAGTGTAGGAGTTCCAATGGGTTCAAAGCTATGTACAAAATTGCTTTAGATCCAATGATCCTGGCCATCTATCAAAAACCCTGAAAAGTCGAACGATTACACGTGCATTAATATAACCGTTATATTTTGTGAGCTTTATTTAAATACATATTAGGATCAAATCATCACTTGGCCAAAAAAGGAAAAAAGGAATTGATTCGAAGACGAATTTTCTCCATAAAACAAGAAGACATTCAAAAGCCCTCACTCGCATCTTATTAGAATTTCAATCAACACAGAGAAACAAAAACCCTTTAAAGCAGGTGTGGCTGTAACACTCCGACCCGATTGGACCCGGATTAGTGGGTAACTGCACGTGATTTTGTTAATTTAGTATGTTTTGATCTTGCTTTTCTTTGGTTTTGAGTCATGGATGGGTCGTTTGGGTTGAGTTTGACCTGGTTTAGGTAGTTCGAGCCCTTTTTCGTAATTTTGGCTTTTGTTTGATCTTGTCAGTTTTGCTTCATTGTGATGTCGACGCGTGTATCTCGTTGTGCTTGTCGATCTTCGTAACTGTCTTGGATCCGAATGATTTCGTTTGCTCTCGTTGGACCGTCAGTTGACTCAAACTGGAAATTGTGTAATCTGTTTGGACTTGTTTGTATTTTGGATTCCTTTTATCTTATAAAGATCCTACTTACTCTCTCTCTCTCTCTCGTTCTCTCTCAGTTTGTCTCTCTCTCGTTCAGCTCTCTTTCTCTCTTTCCTTCTCAGTTCTGTTTCGTGAGGGAGGAAGAAAGGAGTCAGATTTGTGTGTGTTTCCAGTGGACTGAGCCAAAGCAACGGTCGCGTGTGTGTAATTTCCGTCTGTGAGGCAAGTATAAGCACAAATAGCATGAACATGGATTGGTATTGTTTTGATTGTTTGTATTCTTACTCTTTGTTGTTTGCATCATTGTTAGACAGCCCCATTGAGCCAGTTTTGCTGTTAAAGTTCTGTTTTCAGTCGAAAAGTTCACTTTCTGTATGTCTGTAACTGTTGCAGGAAAATGACTTGGTGCACTCACGGCTAAACCGTGAAATGTGCTACGGCTGAGCCGTGAAATGTCTTACGGCTAAGCCGAGACCCAGCCGTAACCCTAACCGTAGATCAATACAGTGTGACAATTGAAATAACTGAGAGTTGGCAAATTGCTACTCTTCTACGGCCCAGCCTGATCTAAGCAGTACATTGTACTACGGCTAAGCTGTGGACCAGGATACGGCTGCGCCGTAGAGTAAATTACGGTTGAGCTGTAAATGCGGATGAACAGTTTGGGGAACCTCGGCTCCGCCGCAGTGCAGATTACGGCTAAGCCGTAAGGTCACCTACGGCTACATCGTATCATCCTGAGAACTGAATAAAAAGACTAGGCTTAAGAAAGAGACCATATATGATTTTCATGTTAGAATGTAGATAACCTGAACATGCCCGATGGAATGTCTGAATGACATGAATGATCGTGAGGGCTGCGTTTCATTCATGTATGTTATCCAATTGTTTAGCACCTCCCCATGGGTGTTGGTTTAAGGGACTTCGGTGCACATTCCGGATACACTGCAACACTAAACAATGGTGCATCGGATAACTTAAAACTACATCAATATGCACGGTTAGAAACACTGGATAAATAGGTTGGGATTGGCTTGTAATTGACCTTGATTCGTCAAAGTAATCTGAGCTGTATAGCATATTGACTTCGGTTATGCCATCTTATGTGTTCTGCGCTGGACCTCTCGATTCTGTGGGAAATGCAGCAGCCCCGGAGTGAAGCCCGGGCAGGACCATTCTATTCCTGTGTTTCTATCGTTGTTCCGGTGGAGTACTTGAGTCAGTGATTATTGTTATTTGTACTCATTCGTCAGTACTTCCTTGCATTAGTTATTCGTATTGCTATGCGCATTGAGTATCTGTATATGTGATGCACTTCCTGTTGTTTGTTTATTATGATATGTGAGATCCGTATGTGATACGATTGATTGAGGTGCATCATCCGATTTGATCGTGATTGTTACATGGCACTACTAAGCCTCAGCCTCAGGATACCCGACGGGGTTGACTTTGGTTTAGTTTATGTGTTTGCCTCTGTAGAGTGTTCTGTCCTGGGACTCCAAACCCTGGGAAATAGAGATCCATGCGTACCCTGGCCAGGCTGGTGTTCTCATTCCGACTGCTCTCGAAAGGGAGAATATGGCCAATGTAGTAGCCACTTTGACTGTTATCTGTTTATGATTCTGATAGCATGCTTATTCATTCGCACAATTTGCTTAGTATACGAACATGCTTACTATGGATCTTGCATTGTGACTTTTGCTCATTAATAGATACAATTCGTGTTATCTTCTTGTGGCTTATATTTTGCTAAGTCGTTGTACTTATGAGTTGTTATTGGTGTTACAAGCTCAGATTCCTCTCCCGATCCTGCGTCGGTCGACCCGACTCCAGGAGAGGCTCGCGAGGCCCCCTCCGGCCTAGAGGAGTGGACTTGATCCATCCTCCAGAGTACGGTTTGCATCATTTTGTTTCCCATTCATTTGAGTTTGGGTCTATTTGGGGGGATTTTTCTGTAACTTGTACCGTAGGCTTGATTGATATCTGTCTTTTGATTTTTGTGAGCCCTCTTTATTGTCATACGTTCTTGTAATTGCTCTTGTCATCAGTCTAATGCTTTTGTAATCCATTATGTCTTTTAGTATGTTGTGGTATGCCTTGATACGTACAGCTTCCGCGTACATTTGTTTGCACGTGTGAATGATCCCTTGTGTGTGTATGCTTGGACGGGGTCTAGGTGTACATGCACGGGAGTACGTGTGTCATTGGTTAGACTTTCTCTGACCCCCGGTCCTTGGGCTCGGGTTGTGACATACGTATTGTATGGTATTAGAGCATTGTCTCTATCTTAGTTTTTAAGCATGTAGGCATATAAGACGTGGTGAGATTCCGTAGTCTAGTCTTGGACTGTTGTGTTTGGTCCCCTTTTCTTGTGAGTCTGTGTGAGTTACCTAGTGTGATAGCAGATTGACTTTATATGTTTTGCAGGCTATGGCATCCGGATCTGGTACACACAACAACAACAATCAAGGAGATAATGAGAGTGGATCAGCCGCTCCACAGCAACCTGCGAATTTTGATGAGCGTTTCTTGACAATGCTGCAGGAGATCCATTCCTTGCATGAACAGGTAGTTTCTCTAGTGGACCGACAGAGTCAAGCGTCAGTTCCGCCGCATGTAGAGCAGCAAGTGGTTTTCCAGCCTAAGGAGAGTGATCCAAATGCGTTGTACGATAAATTCGGAAAACGTGGAGCCACAGAATTCTACGGCAATGAAGATGCGTTGAAGGCTGATCAGTGGCTAAAGCATACCGAGGATCTCTTCTCTACCATTGTCTGTGATGACCGGCAAAAGGTTATGCTTACGGCATCGATGTTTCGAGAGGTAGCAAAGACTTGATGGAAGAGTGTCAGTGAGGCCTATTTGACCATGCCTAGTGAAACAATGTGGGAGACGTTCCAGAAACAGTTCAGGAGGAAGTTCATCCCTGCTCATGTACTACGTGTGAAGGAGGTTGAGTTTCTGGCCTTACAGCAGCAGCAGCTGACCGTCTCATAGTATATTCACCGATTCATCCAGTTGTCCCATTTTGCTGAGGACATGATCAATACTGAGGAGAAGAAGGTGAATCGTTTCATTACTGGTCTGCATCCTAGATACGCGAATTATGTGACTGCCTTCCAGAGACCAGCTACTTTTGATGATGCGGTCGATAGAGCACATGCTGCGGAAGCTAACCACCTAGCAGAGAGAGCTATGGACTTCAAGAGGAGTGCACCAGTGGGGTCCAAGGGACAGATTTAGAAGAAATGGAAAGGGAAGCAAGGGACTTCGAGTCTCTCTAGGATCAGATGCGAGTTTTGCGGACTGGGACATCCGACGGATAAATGTTGGAAGAAGTCCGAAGCTTGTTTGAGTTGTGGATCCATGGAGCATAAGATAGCTCAGTGCCCGAAAGCCAGGACCTTCCAGTCATCGAGGTCTATGGGGTCATCCAAGTCTCTGAGTTCTGCAGCTTCGAATAGCCCCCAGCCGTCTCGCCAAAGCCAGAAGCCGCAGCGTCAGACTGCTCGCGTGTACGCAGCCTCCCATGATAATGCAGAAGATGCGAACGTGGTGGAAGGTAAATTTCTTATTGCCCAAGCTGAAACACATGCACTATTTGATTCGGGGTCTACGCGTTCGTATGTTGCACCTCGTTTTGCTGAACAGTTACCGCAACCCCCTCAGCCGCTACCCTATTTGTTGGTGGTGTCCACTTCTGTGGGCAAGAGAGTGGAGTGTAGTGTGTACTACCCTCAGTGTGACATGTTGACTGAAGGTCACCAGCTGCCAGTTGATTTGATCTTGTTGTCCATGTTGGATTTCGATGTGATCCTTGGAATGGACTAGCTAGCGCGGTATCGTGCATGTGTTAACTATTACAACAGGACGATTTACTTCGATTTTGAGAAGGGGTTTCGTTTTGAGGGCAATCAGGAGAAATGCCCGAGGCGTGTCATCTCCGCATGCAAGGCGGATCGTTTGATACGCAGAGGTTGCGAAGGTTTCCTCATTTTTGTCTCGGAGAAGAAGGAGGAGGTGAAGCAGTTGGGCGAGATTCCGGTAGTACGTGAGTTCCCGGATGTATTTCCGGAGGAAGTACCCGAGTTACCCCCTGCCAGAGACGTGGAATTCGCGATTGATCTAGTGCCCGGTACAGCCCCCATTAGTTTAGCTCCTTATCGTATGGCCCCTGCTGAGCTACTCGAATTGAAGACGCAATTGCAAGATCTTTTGGAGAAGGGTTTCATACGGCCGAGTGTGTCACCGTGGGGAGCTCCAGTGCTGTTTGTGAAGAAGAAGGACGGTACATTGCGGATGTGCATAGACTACCGGCGATTGAATAAAGTCACTATCAAGAATAAATACCCCTTGCCGCGTATTGATGAGTTGTTTGACCAACTTCAAGGTGCCGCCTACTTTTCCAAGATTGATTTAAGATCAGGGTATCATCAACTTCGGGTGAAGGAAGAAGATATTGCGAAGACTGCTTTCAGGACACGGTATGGACATTTTGAGTTCCTCGTGTTGCCATTTGGATTAACCAATGCACCTGCTGCCTTTATGGCCTTGATGAACAGGAACTTTGCTCCTTTCCTGGATCGATTCGTGGTGGTCTTTATTGATGATATTCTGGTGTATTCAAAGACCCCAGAGGAGCATGTGGAACATCTACGTCGAGCCTTGCAGTTGTTGAAAGAGCATCGCTTATATGCCAAGTTGTCGAAGTGTGATTTTTGGCTCGAGCAGGTAGCTTTTCTTGGTCATACCATTTCACGAGATGGGTTGGTAGTGGATCAGATGAAAGTTGAGGTAGTGATGAATCGGCCCAGCCCAAAGACTATGACTTCCCCATGAAATATCATCCAGGGAAAGGCAACGTTGTTGCAAATGCTTTGAGTAGGAAGTCGGAGATTCTTCAGGCTTTGGACAGCCTTTACTTTGTGAGACATGATCAGCCAGTTGAAGTGAGATTGGTGGAGAGCTGTTTGACACTTGCTAGTACAGTGAGTTTTCAACCTGACATCATTCAGCGCATTAAAGACCAGCAGTTTGAGGATGCGATGTTAAGGCGAATTTGGGATAACATTGCGGAACGACCAGACTTTCGCTTGGAGGATGATGTTTTGTATTTCAGGAGCAGGTTATGTGTGCCAGCAGTAGATACTTTGAAAGAGAGCCTGATGACCGAAGCACACCATGCTCGTTATTCTATGCACCCTGGAAGTACGAAGATGTACCGAGCTCTCAAGGACAGATTCTGGTGGAATAATATGAAAAGGGAAATTGCTGGGTTTGTTGCCAGATGTTTGACTTGCCAAAAGGTGAAAGCTGACCATCAGAGACCTCCAAGTTCCTTACATCCATTGCATATTCCCAGTGGAAATGGGAGCACATTACGATGGACTTTGTTTCAGGTCTACCCCTAACGAGCAAGAAGAATAATGCCATTTGGGTGATCGTGGACAGATTGACGAAGACAGCCCATTTCCTTCCATTCAAGAAAGGCATGACATTTTCCGAGATGGCGAAGAAGTTCGTTGATGTGATCGTTAGACTACATGGTACGCCTGTATCGATTGTGTCTGATCGAGATAGCCGCTTTGTTTCTTCGTTTTGGAGGGCATTTCAGGAAGCCATGGGAACGAAGTTGAGTTTCAGTACGACGTATCACCCGCAGACTGATGGACAGTCAGAACGAACTATTCAGACGCTCGAAGACATGTTACGGGCTAGTGTACTGAATTTTGAGAAAGAATGGGATCTGCATCTCTCGTTGTGCGAGTTCGCGTATAATAATAGCTTCCACGAGAGTATTGGTATGGCCCCATATGAAGCTTTGTATGGACGGAAATGTCGAAGCCCTGTTTGCTGGGAAGAAGTTGGAACAAGGAGTTTCCACGGACCGACGATCATTGCTGAGACTACAGAGAAAGTTCAGAAGGCCATTGACAATTTGAAGATTGCCCGATCGAGATAGAAAAGCTATGCAGATACGCGAAGAAGAACATTAGCATTTCAGGTTGGTGATTGGGTATTTTTGAAGGTCTCACTGATGAAAAGCACGATACGGTTCGGTCAAAAAGGCAAGTTAGCGCCAAGATATGTGGGTCCATTTGAGATCAAGAGCCGGAGTGGCGATTTGGCATACAGATTGATTCTTCCGGTGGAGTTTTCTGGAGTACATGACGTCTTCCATGTGTCAATGCTTCACAAGTATGTTCGAGACCCGACACATGTGATTCGCTACGATGAGATTCAGATGCAACCGAATGCGTCATACATTGAGCGTCCGCTCCGTATTGTTGGGACCAGAGAACAGCTCTTGCGCACGAGGACTATTCGATGGGTTAAGGTACTCTGGGAACATCATGGACCTGATGAAGCCACGTGGGAATTAGAGGATTAGATGGCGCGTCAGTATCCTTACCTTTTCGCTCAGGTATGCGTTCATTCCGAGGACGAAATGATGTCTAAGTGGGGGAGGATGTAACACTCCGACCCGATTGGACCCGGATTAGTGGGTAATTGCATGTGATTTTGTTGATTTAGTGTGTTTCGATCTTGTTTTTCTTTGGTTTTAAGTCATGGATGAGTCGTTTGGGTTGAGTTTGACCTGGTTTAGGTAGTTCAAGCCCTTTTTCGTAATTTTGGCTTTTGTTTGATCTTGTCAGTTTTGCTTCATTGTGATGTCGACGCGTGTATCTCGTTGAGCTTGTCGATCTTCGTAACTGTCTTGGATCCGAATGATTTCGTTTGCTCTCGTTGGACCGTCAGTTGACTCAAACTGGAAATTGTGTAATCTGTTTGGACTTGTTTGTATTTTGGATTCCTTTTATCTTATAAAGATCCTACTTACTCTCTCTCTCTCTCTCTCGTTCTCTCTCAGCTTGTCTCTCTCTCGTTCAGCTCTCTTTCTCTCTTTCCTTCTCAGTTCTGTTTCGTGAGGGAGGAAGAAAGGAGTCAGATTTGTGTGTGTTTCCAGTGGACTGAGCCAAAGCAACGGTCGCGTGTGTGTGATTTCCGTCTGTGAGGCAAGTATAAGCACAAGTAGCATGAACATGGATTGGTATTGTTTTGATTGTTTGTATTCTTACTCTTTGTTGTATGCATCATTGTTAGACAGCCCCATTGAGCCAGTTTTGCTGTTAAAGTTCTGTTTTCAGTCGAAAAGTTCACTTTCTGTATGTTTGTAACTGTTGCAGGAAAATGACTCAGTGCACTCACGGCTAAACCGTGAAATGTGCTACGGCTGAGCCGTGAAATGTCTTACGGCTAAGCCGAGACCCAGTCGTAACCCTAACCGTAGATCAATACAGGATGACAATTGAAATAACTGAAAGTTAGCAAATTGCTACTCTTCTACGGCCCAACCTGATCTAAGCCGTACATTGTACTACAGCTAAGCCGTGGACCAGGATACGGCTGCGCCATAGAGTAAATTACGGTTGAGCCGTAAATGCGGATGAACAGTTTGGGGAACCTCGGCTCCGCCGCAGTGCAGATTACGGCTAAGCTGTAAGATGCCCACGGCTAAGCC
This sequence comes from Sextonia rubra, assembly GCA_037013555.1. Lineage (NCBI taxonomy): Eukaryota > Viridiplantae > Streptophyta > Magnoliopsida > Laurales > Lauraceae > Sextonia > Sextonia rubra. Next base: position 56,927,147 of record JASUAD010000006.1, on the reverse strand, counting down.
GTAAGGTCACCTACGGCTACATCGTATCATCCTGAGAACTGAATAAAAAGACTAGGCTTAAGAAAGAGACCATATATGATTTTCATGTTAGAATGTAAATAACTTGAACATGCCCGATGGAATGTTTAAATGACATGAATGATCGTGACGGCTGCGTTTCATTCATGTATGTTATCCAGTTGTTTAGCACCTCCCCAAGGGTGTTGGTTTAAGGGACTTCGGTGCACATTCCGGATACACTGCAACACTAAACAATGGTGCATCGGATAACTTAAAACTACATCAACATGCACGGTTAGAAACACTGGATAAATAGGTTGGGATTGGCTTGTAATTGACCTTGATTCGTCAAAGTAATCTGAGCTGTATAGCATATTGACTTCGGTTATGCCATCTTATGTGTTCTGCGCTGGACCTCTCGATTCTGTGGGAAATGTAGCAGCCCCGGAGCGAAGCCCGGGCAGGACCATTCTAGTACTGTGTTTCTATCGTTGCTCCGGTGGAGTACTTGAGTCAGTGATTATTGTTATCTGTACTCATTCGTCAGTACTTCCTTGCATTAGTTATTCGTATTGCTATGCGCATTGAGTATCTGTATATGTGATGCACTTCCTATTGTTTGTTTATTGTGATATGTGAGATCCGTATGTGATACGATTGATTGAGGTGCATCATCCGATTTGATCGTGATTGTTACATGGCACTACTGAGCCTCAGCCTCAGGATACCCGACAGGGTTGACTTTGGTTTAGTTTATGTGTTTGCCTCTGCAGAGTGTTCTGTCGTGGGACTCCGAACCCCGAGAAATAGAGACCCATGCGTACCCTGGCTCGGTCGCTGGTGTTCTCATTCCGACTGCTCTCGAAAGGGAGAATATGGCCAATGTAGTAGCCACTTTGACTGTTATCTGTTTATGATTCTGATAACATGCTTATTCATTCGCACAATTTGCTTAGTATACGAACATGCTTACTATGGATCTTGCATTGTGACTTTTGCTCATTAATAGATACAATTCGTGTTATCTTCTTGTGGCTTATATTTTGCTAAGTCGTTGTACTTATGAGTTGTTATTGGTGTTGCAGGCTCAGATCCCTCTCCCGATCCTGCGTCGGTCGACCCGACTCCAGGAGAGGCTCGCGAGGCCCCTTCTGGCCTAGAGGAGTGGACTTGATCCATCCTCCAAAGTACAATTTGCATCATTTTGTTTTCCCATTCATTTGAGTTTGGGTCTATTTGGGGGGATTTTTCTGTAACTTGTACCGTGGGCTTGATTGATATCTGTCTTTTGATTTTTGTGAGCCCTCTTTATTGTCATACGTTCTTGTAATTGCTCTTGTCATCAGTCTAATACTTTTGTAATCCATTATGTCTTTTGGTATGTTGTGGTATGCCTTAATACGTACAGCTTCCTCGTACATTTGTTTGCACGTGTGAATGATCCCTTGTATGTGTATGCTTGGACGGGGTCTAGGTGTACATCACGGGAATACGTGTGTCATTGGTTAGACTTTCTCTGACCCCCGATCCCTGGGCTCGGGTTGTGACAGTGGCCCACAGTTTAATTACTCAATCCAAACTGTGAAGTCTCTACCCATGTATTCATCGTAACCAAACTTTACTCCAAAACAGTTGGGCCCCACAATCCATTCAAAGCTATTGTACCATGTGGTGTTCAACATGCATGGGCCAAATTTTAGTTCAAACAAGGTGGATCTCAAAGTCCAATTGAATTATTAAATGGTTCAAACTCACCATCCCATGTACTCATCCTCGACCAAGTTTTAATTCAAAGCACATGGGTCCCTGTACAATCAAATATGCATAAATATGATTTTTCTTCTTTTTTTCATTTAGTTACATATTTACACGTGATCCAATTAAATTGAACCCCACTGTGATTACAAAAATTTAGCCCATAAACACAAGTTTTATTTGTTTTCATTTAGTTACATATTTACACATTATGCAATTAAAGTGGTCTCCCCTGCGATTGTATAAATTCAGCCCAACCCAATGAAAAAGAGCAATGATGGTTTTGAGTTGTTTTGGCTTAGCCTGTCAACTATTGTCATCCCGTGATCTGCGCCTATTCAAATCTGCATATGGGCCAAACCTTTTCATGAGAATATAGGATTGTACAAGCTCGAGATGATTAAAGTCTTCTTGAAAGAAAAAACAGTCATGAGGAGAAAAAATAGGAGTTAGGAGTTGAAAATGTTAAACGGAGACATAAAATAGGAATTTGGTGCCTTAATTTTGAAAATTTGAAAACATACAGTTACTTTAATTAGGGCTCATTTTTTGAGGCCTAAAGCAAGGGCTTTTATGGCTTTGCGGTAAAACCGGTTTTCTTAGACCAAGAAAATAGACAAACAATAGATAACAATGACGAGTTAATGACAATTATAAAATCTGAAATTTGAATAGGACATTAGAACATCTCTCACCCTTTATCCCAAAAGAAAAAAAAAAGAAAAAATCAAAATGGCCCCATCCCTCTAATGCCATCAAAAGCCCCACCTTTCTCACCTCTCAATATAATAATAATTATTATTATTACTTTTTTTTTCTACAACAGAGAATAGGAGAGTTTCTTTAGTTGAAAGGATAAAAATGGAAGAAAAATACGGTAGCTATCTCAAAAAGATTATGAGAGAGAATGAAGTGGCGCTCCAAATTCTCCATCCACGCGTCAGTATCAGCATATTTGCTGTACCGAAGGCGGGCCCGATGAAATAATGTGAGGAATATAATCATAAATAAGTGGCAGAGAATAAAGCGTTTAAAAGTGCAAAAGAATATCGATAAAAAAAAAGTGGAAAGAATAATGTGAGGAATATAATTTTAAATAAGTGGCAGAGAATAAAGCGTACAAAATTGACGAGGATAATGTGAGGAATATAATTTTAAGTAAGTGGCAGACAATAGAGCGTACAAAATTGACGAGAATAATGTTGAGGAATATAAGCATAAATAAGTGGCAGAGAATAAAGCATACAAAAAGTTAGAAGAAATATAGGCGAGCTTTCGGCGAAAGAAAGGTTGGAATACATCCCTTCACACATCACGTCTACGGCGCCGCCTCACCGTAAGTCGTGTTTTCATTGAGAGGTTGCGTTGAAGGTGAAGGGCTCTTTTTTTCCCACTTTTAACGACTTTTCTTAAACCTTTTAAGTAATATTTCTCCTCCCACAAATAATAAAGGTTGTATTTATTTAATTAAATCTGAGCCATCCATCATCTAATTCTATGATTAGGATGTTCATCATTGGCCTCGCATCGTTTTTAAAAATAGGCAAATTTATTTTCTGGTAAAAGCTATATGAGGTGATTTATATAAGTATCTATATCTATAAAAAAAAGTTAGGGGATTTTATTAGAAAAAACCCAATAGATGGGTCTCACACCGAAGAAATCCTTTTAGTTCTAATAGCATCAAATTAATCCTGTGGTAGCGATTTGGTATTTTATTTTTTGGAGAAAAGCGGCGCGCTTATAAGAAAAACCATTTTTACTGACATAGTCATTCGTTGGCAAATGTTAGTATCTACGTTGTCAAACATATTCTGCAACGCAATTAATGCGTTACTAGCATGTTGTTAACGTCTCGTCAATAAAAATATTTAACAATGCAAGTTGACTGTATTAGGAAAGGTTAACTCTTTAGCAACGTAGTATTTATTGCCAAAATACATTGCCAAATCATTTTAAATGTTGTAAAAAACAAGATCTATGGGGAAAATTAGTTAACATACGCCGATACAATAATTGCATTGACAGAAGTTTTGAACCTTTACCAACGCACATGGCGTGTCCGCAAAAGTCCATTTTCCTCAACGCAATATCTGCGTTGGCAAATAAGTTTTTAGCTCAACCAGCACAAATAAATGCATTAGCAAAAATATTACATCTCACGTTGGTATGTTCACAATTTACTTTTGCAACGCCACTATTAGCATCAACAAAGACATTGTTGAGAGGCAGCCGCCAGAATCCTTAGAGATTACGCACAGATCATTGTGGAAATAACTTTAAACGGTGATGACTCAAGAATTATACCTGCAAGATCTCTCTAATTTGACATCAATCTTAACAGCAACTCAAAAATCTTAAGACCTACTGTATTCCTTTATGCTCGAACTTGCAGTAGGATATAAGTTTATTCTACAAATCTCTTTGCTTTAAAAAATGAGATTTTTCTTATATGTTTTTCCTAAAGAGCAGTAACGCATATTTATAAGCTACAATAGATACCATAAGAAAGAAACAAGGAATATGCTTTTTATGGAAGGAGGAAACCCTAATTTGAGCCAAATTACAATTCAATTTTTATAAATTATAATTCCGTCCACTAGAGAATTATAATTGCACTCCTGTCCTTATTTTCAAAATAATATTTCAAGCTTTTTATTATTAAATGCTTATTAATCTCCTCATGTTTAGATCTCAGATATTCATCGATTAAATAATTACTGACACTTATATTTAATCGATATCTCTATAATTTCTTAAGACCATACAGTTAACTTATTTAATATATCGTACACAAAGTCCAGCTACAGGTTTTGACATAATCAAAATTTATAAATTTCATCAATGGGATATCATCAATCCCTATTACAGGACATGGATTCCGTTAATAAACTAATATGCACCATACACGTAGTGTAGTCATCCAATTTATCAAAATTATTGACCCATAAAAGTTCTCACTCCTTTGTAATTCAAAATGCCAAACACTAAATGTATGTATCTATTATGTATATCATGATTAATGGTTCATAAACTCATAATATTCATTTGGATGTTAATCGTCTTATATTGGTAGTATAAAGACAATAAATCCAAAAGCAGTCATATTCAATACACACAAAGTGTACTAGTATAATGAGTCGAAACTATATACCATTTCTCGCAGCTAAGACAAGCATACTAAAACATTATGCTACAATCGTATCGATGGTGTATTCAACTCCCATCTAGATTGTGAATAATAATAACTTATATTCTATAAAAACTGACAAACAAGTCTTCCGTGTGTAAGATGAACTGTATACACCAACTTGTCTACTTTATAGAATAAAAGACATACACATGCATAATAAATAACCATGCAACTATTTGCCCATGCAAATTCTCGTTAAGATGAAAAGATAAACTTTACTAATAAATAAATCATTCAAAGACAAATACATAAAAGTATGCTTTTATTATAAATTTCTAACAATCTCCCACTTAGGCTCAAAACCATGCTTACATGTATTCCAACCCCATGCCCTCCATATGACTATCAAAGCTCTTTGCTGGTAAGCCCTTTATAAAATGATTGCCAAGTTGTTTGCCGATGCAATCTTGGTCACAATTATATCATCACTCTGTACGATTTCTCGAATGAGATGACACTTATACTAGATGTGCTTACCATTTTTATGCATCCTGGGTTCCTTTGCATTAGCAACCGCACCGGTATTATCACAACAAAGTATTATAGGTGATTTTACCAAAGGTGCCACTTCTAGATCCATCAAGAAGTTTCTGAGCCAAACTACCTTCTTGGCTGCTTCAGAAGTTGCCACATATTTGGCTTCCATGGTAAAGTTAGCAGTACATGATTGCTTAACACTCCTCCAACTTATGGCTCCACCTCCCAAAGTAAATACAAATCCTGAGATTGACTTTCTGGCATCATTATCTAACTAGACGTCCGAGTCTGTGTACCCAATGAGTATCAAACTCTCGGCTTGGTAAATCAGCATATAATTTCTAGTACTTTTAAGGTAATTAAATATATGCTTTACCATAGTTCAATGTTCTCTTCCTGGATTAGGCTGGTATTTGCTAATCATGCCAATGGCAAAATAAATATCAGGTCTAGTACATAGCATTGCATGCATGAGGCTTCCCACCGTCGAAGCATAAGGTACTTCCTGCATCTTTTCTATCTCATCATGTGTCTTAGGACACTGATCATTGGATAAAGTAATTCCGTACCTGAAGGGAAAAAATCTTTTCTTGGAATCTAGCATCCTAAAACGGGCAAGAATCGTATCAATATAAATTGCTTGAGATAAGACCAATATTCTTTATTTTCGATCTCACAGGAGCTTGATCCCTAGAATGTGACTGGCTTTTCCTAAGTCCTTCATATCGAACTAACTGCTCAACCATACTTTGACTGAAGACAACACTTCAACATCATTTCCAACGAGTAGGATGTCATCTATATAAAGTATTAAGAAAACTACCACACTGCTGTTACACCTCTTATAAAAACAGGATTCATCAGGGTTCTAGTCGAAACTATAAGATTTAATGGCTTGATCAAAACGAATGTTCCAAGATCTAGACGCTTGTTTAAGTCCATAAATGGACCTTTTAAGCTTGCACAACATGTGGTCACGGTCTTCAGCTACGAATCCATCTTGTTGCATCATATAGATACACTCGTCAATATTTTCATTAAGGAAAGCTGTCTTGACATTCATTTGCCAAATTTCGTAATGGAGATGAACTGCAATGGATAAAAGAATCTGGATAGATTTCAGCATGGCTACTGGCAAGAAAGTCTCCTCATAATCAATGCCTCTTTCTTAGTAAATCCTTTCACAACAAGCCTAACTTTGAAGGTTTCAACCTTTCCATCCACCACTCTATTCTTCTTGTAGACCCACTTATAACCAATAGGTTTTATCCCCTTTAGTGGTTCTACAAGATCCTAAACTTGATTAGAGTACATAGACTCTATTTCTGATTTCATAGCTTTTTGCCATAGTTTTGCATCTTTGTCTTGGAGTGTTTCATTATAGTTGCAGGGTTCGGTATCTAGATCATCAGGGACTCTGTCAATGACTCTCCCAAGAATATATACCGCTGGGGTTGATGAACAACCCTCCCACTACAAGGAGGAACATCTTGTGTTTGTGTATGAGTAGTGTCACACTTTGCTAAAACTAATCCTGGTGTACCGTCATTGATATGTTGATTCGGCTTGTCACCCAGCATGTTAGTTGGTTCACCTGAAGCATCATCAGCTTGAGATTCGCCAATCCTCCCACTACGACGAGCTAATGGAACGCCGAATTCTCTATCTTGGTAGTGTTTGTTCCTGTGCCACTGGTAATGGAAAAGTTTAGGTAGGTCTTTCTCCTTTCAATTTCTCTAAACAATTCTGCTTTTGGGTTTGTGGTTCATTATATAATCCTTTTCTAAGAATCGAGCATTGGTGCTAACAATAACCTTTTGATATTTAGGATTATAGAATAAACTACCTTTTATTCCTCTGAGATATTCAATAAAAATGCAAGCTTCTGTTCTTGGATCCAACTTATCTATCTTTTCTTTCAGCACATATGCTAGACTACCCAAAATCCAAACATGCTTTAAACTAGATTTGCACCCAGTCTATAGTTCTGTGGGTGTAGTAGGTACTAATAGAGATGGAACTAAGTTCAGAATGTATGCTGCCATTTTTAGAGCATACCCCTAGAATGAATTAGGTAAATTCGAATAAGTCATCATTAACCTCACCATATCTATAAGAGTCTTATTTCTTCTTTTTGCTACACCATTTTGTTGAGGTGTACCTAGTACAAACATCTGGAATTTAAACCCCTCTTGTGCTAAGTAATCCCTAAATTCTCCAAAGAGGTACTCGCCACCATGATCAAATCATAGTATCTTGATACCCTTAGACGCTTCTCCGTTTCCACCTTATACTACTTGAATTTTTCAAAGCATTCGGACTTACGGCGCATTAAGTAAATATACCCATACCTTTACTAGTCATCAATAAAAGTAATGAAATACTCAAAGCCACCTCTTGTTTGAATACTCATAGGTCCACACAGGTCAGAGTGAATCAATTCCAATGGCTCTTTGGCCTATTGCCTTTTGCCGAAAAAAGACACTTGATCATTTTTCCCTCTAAACAAGATTCACAAGCTGAAAGTGCCTCCACTTCCAATGAATATAATGATCCATTTGCCACCAGTCTTGAAATCCGATTTAGATTAATATTACCTAGGCGTAAATGCCAAAGATACGTTTGGTTCAATTGTGAAGGTTCCTTTCTCTTACATAGTAGGGTAACTGTGTTATTTGATTAAGTCAGTTGTAGTCTAGGAGATATAGGATCAACAATACAAAGATCATCCTCCAATAAACCAGAATAGATAAAACGCTTATTGTAGTTAATAACCATAAATTTATTAAAATAAATGAAATATTTGTTTTTAACCAACTTGGAAACAGAAATTAAATTCCTCCTAATTGAGGGAACATAAAAACAATTTATTAAAACTAAAGTCCTATCTTTACTAAAACTTAGACAAACATCTCCTACTACAATTGCTGCCACTTTCGTAGCATCACCCATAAGCAAATAAATCTCCCCATCACTTAGCTGCTAGGTTTTCTGGAACCTCTGCAAAGAATTGCAAACATGAGTAGTGGCTCCCATATATGAAAACCACATGTGGAGAAACAAGTGGATTCTTCGTGACTATAGGTTTACATCAGGGATCAACCGTAAGCCTTTATCTTTTTGCATTGAATATGGATGAGTTAACTGCGCATTTTTAAGAAGAAGTACTATGGTATTTGTTGTTTGCAGATGATATAGTATTGGTGGATGAATCAAGAGATGGTGTAAATGCAAAACTCGAGAGATGGCGGGAGGCATTAGAATCTAGATGCTTTAAAATAAGCCGTACAAAGACAGAATATATGGATTGCAACTTCAGTGGACATATACAAAGTGTTGAAACACTGTCAAAATTGAAACCCATGAGATATCATGTAGAGATTTTTTTCGGTATCTGGGCTTGATGATTAGTAAGGATGGGGAGATTGACGAAGATATTAAGTATAGGATAAAAGCTGGATGGTTGAAGTGGAGATTAACTTTTAGATTGCTTTGTGACAGATGAATGCCAATGAAATTGAAGGGCAGATTTTACAGGACAGTGGTTACACCAGTTATAACATATAGAGCAGAATGTTGGCCAATTAAGAAGATGCATATACATACGATGGATGTGGTGGAGATAAGAATGCTTAAATGGATGTATAGTAAAACTAGAAAAAATAAATTAGAAATGAGCATTTTTGAGAGCATTAAAGGGTAATACCGATAAAGGATAAGATTAGAGAAACCTATTTAAGTTGGTTTGGGTATGTTGATTGTAAGTTGGTTATGGCACCGGTGAGGAAGAATTTGGTTATCCAGGTAGATGGCCCATCACGAGATAGGGGTAGGCAAAATAAAAAAAACAATGATAGAGGTCATTAAATCAGATTTAAAAAAGTTTAACTTATCTAAGAATTTGGCTCAAAATAGAACGGAATTAAAAAACAGAACTCATATAACCGACCCCAACATAGTTGAGATAAGGCTTTACTGATGATGTGATGATTAGTGGCTTTCGTATGTACACACAAGGTACCGGTAAATATAACCGCCAAATATGATTCAACAATTAGTAAATGAAATTTACCTTTATTGTTCACTTTGTTCAAATAAATTGGACATTGCTTTTTCTAGTGTCTTCTTGCTTGTAATAAAAACACTTGCCCTTAGGCCTTTTCACTCCTTTCTGAGGTTCGTTGCCCCTTTTAGAAATTGCAGTACTATTCTTACCCTTTTTCTCTTTCTTCTTGGCTTTTAGCTTAGAAACAGAACCTTTTTCAGTAACGTGAATACTATGTGGCTTTTCCAAAAAGCCCTCAACAGCTTAAAGTTCCTTCAGTAATTCTGCTAAAGAAAAATTAAGCTTGTTCATGTTGTAGCTAAGGCTAAAATTCTCCAAAGGATTGGAGAATGATATCGATATGGGTCTCTCCATCAATTTTAGCTCTAAGGACTTGTAATTCATTAAGGTGTCCAAATATTTTCAGAACATGATCCCTCACAGAGGTACCTTCAGCCATTTTAGTGTTAAACAGCTCTTTCATAGCAATCTGCCTAGCCGTCTGATCCTGATCACCAAACATTTCCTTGAAACTGTACATAATGTCATAGGCAGTAGAAGAAGATTAATGCTGATATTGTAAACATTTGACATTGATGCCAACATGTAACATTGTGCCAACTTATCAGCCTTGATCCATTTTTTGTATGCTTGGACGGCCAAGTGATTAGTACAACCATCTATAGGTTTTTCTAGGCATACCTCAGTGAGCACATATTTGTACTCTTCAATAATTAGCACAGTATCCAAATTTCTTCTCCAGTCAATATAATTAGGTTCAATGAGTTTGTGTTCTTTGAGAATAACAACAAGTGAATTGAAAGCACCCATCTTAAATCCTGAAAATTACATAATCAACAAATTATGATGGGCAAATAAACTTAGGTTCAAATAAAAGGAATATGGCTCCCTCTGTCAATTAATAAAAGAATCCGACAGCAATCTAAAACACCAATGCATAGTATGCCTTGATGTGAGGATTCCTACTATACTTACTTTGTTCAGATAGGAAACAACCAGTTAGTTCTACTGTCAAGACAACAAACTATGCCAAATAAAACTAAATAGCTGCCATGACTTTGGTCCTATAAATAATAGCAGTGACTCAGATAGAGAGCATATTGTTATTTATAGCTAAGTGTACATCATCATTTAATTCAATGTCCATTATTCCGTATTCGGTCCCGTCAGATAGAGAAGTGACCTATACTAATAATTACCCTAAATCATCCATATAGGAGTTTGTATTGGAGATTTTATAATTAACTCATCTGATAAGAAAGAAGACTCCAAGGTCAACACATAAATCAATTACATCTCCTACAACACAATGATGGAGACTCTGGAAACTAAGAAGTTTCCTCTCCCACTTAGTTATTTAACAATAAGAGTTATTATAAAACAGTTTAATCAAGATCACTTTAAAATCTTATAGTAATAGGTAACCAAGATGTCTAAGTTGCCCTATCTTTACTACTTCACCATTCCAAACATTATTAAATAGGTTTAATATCATATTCAGCAGGTTATGATAATAATAAATATTCAAGCACTAAAAAAAGAAAAGACAACCAACCAAACGAGTCCTAACTATCATGGTCAAATAAGATCCTTTGACTTCATGATTGTTATTTCTTCAAAACATACGTTTTACAAAGGAGGTCCGAGGGTATCACTTGGCAGTGCCCCCGAACCAGATTTTTTTCATAAAGTTCTTTCTTCGAAATTTAATTTCTGCATTCAGAACCTGTGTCCCTTCTTTAAAAAATTACATTAAATCCTAAGCCTCCTGATGAACGGAGTTCACATGCTATCTTAATAAAATTACATCACTATGAAAAATTATATTGAATCCTAAGCTTTCTGATGAACGGAGTTCACATGCTATGTCAATATAATTACATCACCATGAAACATTGAAAAATATGTACAACAGTAACTATGAATTTAATTCGTGGGATCCATTCATATAACATACACACATGATGACCATGATAGCCAAATGAATCGCTGCAAAATAAATGTTAGACAGTTCACTGCAAAACTGGTTACAACAAATGCAATAACCCTAGTTTTTTTTACAGTAATCTATAATTTTACTACATTTTGTTCAATCCATATGCAGTATCAAGATTAGCTTTGATACCATTATTGGGAGGCAGCCGCCAGAATCCCTAGATATTACGCATAGATCACTGCAAAAATAACTTTAGACAATAATGATTCAAGAACCATACCTGTAAGATCTTTTTTATTTGACATTGGTCTTACAACAACCCGAAAATTTAAGACCTTCTACTATATTCCTCTATGCTCGAACTCGCACCAAGGTGTGAGCCTCTTCTAAGAATTCTCTTTGCCCTAAAAATGAGATTTCTCTTATGTATTTTTCATAGAGATTAATAGTGCATATTTATAGGCTACAATAGGGACCTTAAGAAGGAATAAGGAATATGCTTCATATGGAAGCAAGAAATCCTAATTCAACCCAAATTAGAATCCTAGTTTCATAAATTACAATTCAGTCCACTAGAGAAGTATAATTGCACTCATGTCCTAATTTTCAAATTAATATTTCGAACTTCTTGCTAATAAATGCTTATTAATCTCCCCACGTCAAGATTTCAGATATCCATAGATTAAATAATTATTAACATTTATATTTAATCGATATCTTTATAATTCTTTGAGACCTTACAGTTAACTTATTTGATATGTTGGATACAAAGTCCACTTGCAAATTTTGACATAATCAAAACTTATAAACTTCATTAAGGGGATATCATCAATCCCTATTACGGGATGTTGATTCTGTTAATAAACTAATATGCACCATACACGTAGTGTAGTTATCCAATTTACCGAGATTATAGACTCATAAAAGATCTTACTCCTATGTAAATCAAAATACCAAACACTAAATGTTTGTATTTATTATTTATATCGGAATTAAGAGTACATGCACTCATAATATCCAATTGGATGTTAATCGTCTTATATAGTCAGTATAAAAATAATACACCCAAAAGCGGTCATATTCAATTTACACAAAGTATACTAGTATAACGAGTCGAAACTATATACCATTTTTCGCAGCTAAGACAAGCCTACTAAAACATCATGCTACAATCGTATTGATGGTGCGTCCAACTCCTATCTAGATTGTGAACAACAATAACTTATATTCTATAAGAACCAACAAACAAAGCTTCCATTTGTAAGATGAACTCTACATACCAACTTGTCTACTTTATAGAATAAAAGACACACACATGCATAATAAATAACAATGCAACAATTTGCTCATACAAATTCTCATTAAGATAAAAAGATAAATTTTACTAATAAATAAATCAGTCAAAGACAAATACATAAAAGTATGCTTTTAGTATAAATTTTCAACAAATTCTATGCCCTTTTTTCTAATATTCCTTGGTTTACCTTCCAAATACTTAAAAGAAGTCTAAATGACTGGTGGTGTGTTTGTGTTACCGACCTGCCAAACTCAAGGAAGGGGTATTTTAGTGGTTTGCTACATCCAGTGAATTAATTTAGATTGGTGGCAATTGCCCATAAAAATTAGTTCGCATGCTTGCCGACAGTAGTATCAGGATTTATTCTTATTGCTTTATTTTTTTTTCTTCATTAAAAATATATGGCCAACTAGTCAAAGCTCTCCACAGAAGAGCTAAATTGTGTCTAATCAATAAAAGCATACTACATGTTCAGTAGCCTTGAGTGCCATTGGTGGCTCAAATCCAAATATGTTAAATGTGGTGGCAATTCCAAAAAGCGTTTCAGTGTAATGGGCACGTGGTTGAACTCTCCATCAAAGATGAAATTTTCTTCTCTCTCATGCTTCATCAAAGCTGCCGTAGATTCCATGATATCGCTCATCCATTTGTGAAAAAAGAAGAAAGAAATACATCAAACATATTTTTAATCACATTTCAAATATAATATGCATGCATATAAATAACATTGTGGTTGGGATTATGTGGGCCCACCAGATTGTAAAGTCTGTCAAACAAGCATTTTGATTTTCTGTGTTAGCTTTATCTATAAAGTAAAACTTTGTGAGGCAACTCATCCACCCATTATCCCTGAATGGATAGATGGATGGTGACTTAAATCATGTGGATCCCATAAAGATAGTTTGTCCAAAATATTTATTAATTTATAAAAATGAGTATTTTCAAATTCTATGAGAAGGGATCAGACATAAAAATCCTAACCAATGTCGATTTTGATTGTGCCATATCTTCGAATAGTAATAGTTGTCGTATGTGGATTTCCACAACTTTTTTGGAAAGCCATGAGAAATCTCCAAGGATTTGATCACAAAGGTAACTTAAAGAGCCTGATTGTTTGCATGAAAATACGTCAAAATTGAATTCATAAGGACTCATACCATTGATAGTTAAAAATGAAGATTAAAAGTTAATTTTCAAAAACAAGCATTAAATAATATTTCCTTTTAGGAAAATAGAATCAAAAGACCATAGAAAATAAACAACTAGGCTAATGTTGGTTTTTTCATTTTCTTTCTTTTGATTCCATTTCCCTAAGAGGAAAAGTCACTTGATGCTGATTTTTAAAGTTCACATTATATCTTCATTTTTAAAGTTCACTTTATTTCCCGATCTCACCACTCCATGCTCTTGATTTTCTCTTTTATTTATACAATTTCTGTAGTGAGAGCTAGCTTTGACATTTATATAGTTTCTGTAGTGAGAACAGCTTTGAATGTGAAGTGTTCGAGAGAAAATCTGAACATTCTTGGAGATATAAGGTATTTGCTCATCCATTTGGAGAAACATTTCGAATTAAGATTTGAGTTACATAGACATTTACAGAAAATAAACACATTTACATCTACATTTACAGAAAAGAAAATAAAAAAACTAATACCGGAGATTGAGATTGGGTTACAGAGACTTGGGAAGTAGAAGATTGCAAACCTGAAGAAGAAGAAAATAAAAATAATGAGAAGAAAAGATAGAAAACAGAATAATAATAATAATAATAATAATAATAATAAAAGAATAATAGCAAATCCATTTGGAGAGAGTAGGATGAAATGTTAGGCATTTGAACTCACAACTCCCAGGGAGAATCCTCCACACCACTTTTCATGTATTCTCACATCATACGGATAGAGAGAAAAAGAAACTAAACATATGCCACCTGAAATTTAAAGCTTCAAAGTAGCAAACAAATGAAAAAAGATAAAAGATACCCCACAAAACCAAAAAGCAAAAGCTGAAAGTTTTGGGACTACACCAATAAAAGAAGGAATGCCCATTTGGGCGTTGTCCGATGGACCTGAGAATTTACCCTTCTTAGACCAAAGCCAAATCTTTGAAATAGAAAAGCTATCACCTTTACTCCCCACTCCAAAGCTTCTTGCTTTCCATAACTACTTCAACTACAGAATCCACACCATTAGATTCTCATGTCCTGAAATGTTGGTCTCTTTCATCTCCATCTCAATCTTGGCACATGGTTACTTGCAGATATGAATTCCCAAAAACATACTGATAAGACCACATTGAATAACATCTTCTAGCATCTAAAGCAGAGAAAATATCCAAGGACAAGCTCTAACATTCCTCAACAAAATATCCTTACCAGCATTATCAGAAAGAAGTTGGAGCATGTTACTTCTAATTAATCAAGTTGATGAATCTTTCTTAGCACCAAATGATTGTAGTCATGCAATCAATGAGACAGGTCAATTAGAACAGATCAAACAACTATTAACTGGAAGAACAATAGGTCACTGGATTCATATAGAAAAACCACTTGTGAGTAAATGAAATAAAAACAAATGCTCATCCGGGTTCTATCCAACATTATAGTATACAATGCCCATTTTCAAACTTCAATGGTGACAGCTGGGGTGTTGTCATCTCCTGCAATTCTGGCTTTAGTGACCAGGTTGAACTTTAATTTTCAGTGCTTGTCTGCTTGACAGTCTTCCAAAATTCTGCTCCTTCAAAAACATTCTAATGCAGAATCATTTGCTACACAAATTGTGGAATATTGGCGGACCAGTAGCAATAAGATTTCTTTCGGATGCTCCACAATGGTATGTGTTTCACAGAATGGGCAGTCATCCATTTCATTATTTGGTGAACACAGAGTACATTGATATTCTTTGCCTCTACACTATTTTCTGCCATTTCTACCCTACATCATCAGCACTGACATCAATTGGCAGCAGAAAATTTGAGAAACTGTGTACATTAGGTTCTCTGCAATGTATTCCAATCTGTTCCAAGAACCCAAGAATTCCCTCACCTTCTTTCTTTTCAAGTGGATTTGGACTTGGAATTTGAAGCTAAAATCCAAAGTTAAACCCCCATTGTAGATTCTCAAAACAAGAATCTCCATTCCAAAACAACCTCCACACAGGAAAAAATAAAAAAAGTTCAACTAAGAGGTGGTAAACCAAAGTTTAAAGGAATAGAAAATGTGAGAAGACTAACCTTTAAAGGATTTGGGACCCTGTTTGCCAAATAATCAATCCAATGTTTCCTCATTCTCTTCAAGATCACCACGAGTGAAAACTATAATAACATAATCTGTACTTTTTTTCTCCAAATATTATTCAGAACCTGCAAAACTTATTCTCTTCATTACAGAAGATTGTACCTTAGCAAAAAGAGACATCAAACATCTAGAAGAGGATTATCCTGATCAACTAATTACTTAACTAAAGAGGCCGCTAGATCATAAACAAACAGACCATACAAAAGTTAGTTAATAATACAAAAAAGGCACAATCAAATAAGCATTCTTCCAGACTACTTACCAATAAAAACAAAATAAAAAGGAACTGAATGAAGTTGGAGTCAACAATAAGGATTGGCAATGGAATTGCATTTGCGTGTTGGATGACTATGATAACAAAAAAAATTATGACTTTTGGGTAGGATTAGAAGTTCTAGTTACAATGCATATAATCAATCCCCTTAAATAAATAAATAATTAATTATCCAAAACAATTTCTAACATGAATTAAACTACTCATCATCATCATCATCATCATCAAAGCCTTATCCCAACCATGTTGGGGTTGGCTACATGAATTCTATTTCTCCATTCCGTTTTATTTTGAGCTAAATCTTTCGATAAGTGCAACTTCTTCAAATCTGAATTAATGACTTCCATCCATGTTTTCTTCGGCCTACCCCTACCTCTTGATGGACCCTCCACCTATATATCCAAACTTTTTCTCACCGGTGCTATTACTGGCCTACGCTCAACATGCCCAAACCATCTTAAACGAGTTTCTTTAATCTTATCTCCTATTGGTGCTACGCCTAAATGTTCTCGAAAGCGCTCATTTCTAATTTTATCTTTCCTAGTTTTACCACACATCCACCTAAGCATTCTCATTTCTGCTACATCTATCTTATGAATATGTGTCTTCTTAATTAGCCAACATTCTGCTCCATATGTCATAGCTGGTCTAACCACTGTCCTGTAAAATTTTCCCTTCAATTTTGTTGGCATTTGTCTATCACAAAGTACTCCCGAAGCTAGTCTCCACTTCAACCATCCAGCTTTTATCCTATGCTCCACATCTTCGTCAATCTCCCCATCTTTACTAATCATCGAGCCTAGGTACCAAAAAGAATCTTTACGTGGTATCTCATGGGTTTTAATTTTGACAGTAGTTTCAACACTTTGTATATGTCCACTGAAATTGCAATCCATATATTCTGTCTTTGTACGACTTATTTTAAAGCCTCTAGATTCTAAAGCCATCCGCCATCTCTCAAGCTTTGCATTTACACCCTCTCTTAATTCATCCACCAATACTATATCATCTGCGAACAACATACACCATGGTACTTCTTCTTGAATATGCACAGTTAACTCATCCATAATTAATGCAAAGAGATAAGGGCTTAAGGATGATCCTTGATGTAAGCCTATAGTCACGGGAAATCTGCCCGTTTCTCCACATGTGGTTTTCACATTTGTTATTGCATCTTCATACATATCCTTTAAAATTTCAATGTAACCTCTTGGGACATTCCTTTTCTTTAAAACCCACCAAATTAAATTCCTCGGTACCCTATCATAGGCTTTTTTCAAATCGATAAAGACCATATGTAGATTTTTCCTCTTTGCTCTGTATTTTTCCATTAATTGCCTAAGTGAAAAGATAGCTTCCATAGTTGATCTCCTTGGCATAAAACCAAATTGATTTTCCGAAATCTTAGTCTTTTTTCTCAGTCTTTGCTTTATTATTCTCTCCCATAACTTCATAGTGTGACTCATAAGTTTAATCCCTTGATAGTTGGTACAATTTTATATATCTCCTTTATTCTTATATATAGGTAACATGAATTAAACTACTGCAGTTGAATATAACCAACACAACACAACCTGTAAATGGGACTAACAATCAGTGGCTGATATTAGCCTTAAATATTTTTTTCATGACAAATATTACCCCTAAATATTATCTATGGTAATTGGAGAATTGGGCAATTGGTTCTTCTTCCATTTAATAATGCATGGAACATTAGAAACAAAAGAACAACATTGATCAGTAAAAAGTAGAAACTCACACTCTCTTTCTCACTCTGCCATTTTCCTTATCTAGTAGGAATTTAGAAAAGGTAAATGGGAAAATGCAGAAAACCACTAACCTTATATGAGGGTTTTGGTTGGGTTGGGCTCATGGGGAGAGAGAGATGGCTGGTTTCCGAACACTACAAGAAATTGCATCTTTTCCGGCATTTTTTCCCGGCAAAAAATTTAAACGCCGGGAAAAGATAACCTTTTCCGACGAAAAAACTTAGCTCGCCGGGAATAGTGGGTTCTTTCGCGGCGCAATAAAACGCCGGCGAAAGTGTGAGTTTCCCCGGCGAATAATTTTTTTCACCGGAAAAGGTTGCATTTTTACCGGCGAATAATTTTTTTCACCGGGAAAGGGATTATTTTTACTTGCGTATTATTTATATCGCCGGCAAAATTACTCATTTTCATCTTCGCGCCTTTCCTTTACATGATATAAAACCCAAACCCCTGGTTCCCCCCCAAAATGCACACTGCTCCCCGCTTTTTTCCAGAAAACCCACACTGCTAGCTGCTGCCCTAAAACGCAGACTGGTCTCCTGCTGCTCGTGAAATCCCCAAGCACTGCTCCAGCGCTGCAGCTGCTGCTGCACACTGCTCCCCTGCTGCCCCAAAACCTGCTCCACGCACACTGCTCCCCTGTTGCTCCAGGCGCTGCTGCTGCAGGCGGTGAAGGTACCCAAACCCTGCTTGAAATTTATACTGCTGCTGCTTCTTGATTCTGTTATATATCCTGTTTCTTGATTCTTGGTTGCCATGTCCGCTTCCACCTCAAAGTCCCAAAAGGCAAAACCCATTTTGGCCCTTTGGAATCGTATCTGGGTTGATTCCGGCCTTTGTACTTTGGGGTTTCTGGTTGTTGGGTTTGTTTCTGATGGTCGCTGCAAGAGAAAATCAGAAATAAGAAGGTAGAATCAACTCGTTAACGCAAAATTGAGGCTGCTTGCTATGATTTTTTTTTATTTATGCCCTTTTGCTGCCCCTTTCTTTTCTGTATTGTGGGACAGACATTGAAGCCATTCGCAATTCCTTGACTCCATGAGTTGGTGCTCAATTCCCAATTTCACTCTGATTCAACCAAAAAAAGAAGTGTACTTAGAGGCCTATTTACATTTTGAGGCTTTAAAATTGGTGGGATAATCTGATGACCGAAGTGCTATTTGGGGCAGGCACCCTCTATCTTCAATGCCCCTTGAACCCATGAATTGTGGGCGTTGCAGGTGGGTGTTGGAAGGGAGCTCTTCTTAATAAGAAAACATCCTGATTTCATCTAGTCTTGGAATTATATTGAAATGCTTATAGTACAAAGAGAGGTTCCTGCACCAAAAGGGCAAAGGTTGTTCAGGAAGTTATGAAAGGAGCCATGATGTCCAACATATCTTTTGGTGGCAATGGGTATTATGCAGGACAGATGGAGATGCAGTCGAGTGGATTTGGGTGCACATGGTTAATGGTACCCCTATCTACAGGGTTTTGTAGAAAGGAACTAAACCCCTTCATGTTCCAATTAATTATAAAACTTCACTGACAGAAGCTCTGTTAGTCATGATGCTTAAAGGAATTTTGTCAATCCTCCAGACCAAACTCTTGGATCGGTTTTTTCTTCGATCCAAGCAACTAAACCTCTTTATAATGCTTGGGGTGCTTCTTTACTTGTATACATACATTCATGTATGTGTAAATGATCTGGTGAGTTAACCTATTTATACTGCTGCTGTTTCATCCTTGAAATTAGTTGCTGCTCCACTCTTCAATCGTCTTCTTTTCTTGAAATTTTTGATTTCTTGAAACCATTTTTGTAGGTTTCTTGAAACCACTGATTTCTGATGTCTGATTTGAAATTATCACCATATTAGCATGACAACCATTTTACAATGTAGAGTAACAAATCATGGTTTTAGGCTTTTAGCAAACAGTGGACAGAAGCATTTATAGATCAGAAAGGGGAATATCTTGATTCGCAAAAGTTGAGCTTCAATTCCTTCAGGTGAGACATACTTAGGCCAGCTTGGATAGGGTTCATTGCTGAAATTCGGACACTCTAATGGGAGTCTCTTTCCCCATTTCTTTGTTTGGAGAGGGCATGGGAGTTTGTTAGAGAAGAATTGGAGTCACTTTTTAAGATTAGTGAAATTTTGATGCTAGACCAAAGGATTGATAGATCAAGGTTCCTATTCATTCGAAAATAGCTTTTGGAGAATTAATTTTTTTTCCCTCTTTAAGGTATGCTCCTCTCTAAAACTTACATTTCTTGCTTCAATCATTTCATGGTAGCCATTGTTACAAGATCTATGGGATCCATGGTTAATGTAAAGTATAGATCCATGGATCTATACCAAAATTTTAATTTCTTAGGGCATATTTTCTATGGCCGAATCATTTAATCCTACAATTGTAGGACATCATTTCCCATTTTTAAGATATTTTCTAAAGATTTTTCCTTTTACAGGAACTCTTTTTACAGGAAATTAACTATATATACGAATATAGTCTATATATACGAAACCACATCCCATGCATCTTAAAGCCACATGTGGTAGTGACTGCTTGTCTAAGATTGAGAATTAGGAGAAACTGCAATTCCTTGAAAAATAAGTTAAAAATAAATTGCAGAAACCAAACGAGGATACTCCTTTAACAAAAGACACCAGGTAGTAACTATTGGTGCTTGGAACTTCTTAAGTTTGAATTTCAGCAAATACTTTTAGTTTTTCATTCATGGCTTATGTCAACAATCACACATGGTAGCTTGGGAATAAGAGTGAGGAGCAAATATAAAGGTACAAATAAGGAAGTATTATAAAATCATATTAAGGATAAGGAGTACTTCCAAATCAATTATAATTGCTAACTTATCACAATATTTTTTTTAAATTCTATTAAGTCTCTTAATGACATCTTTTATTGAATTTGAGTTAACTATCGCCTTGCATATATGAACAGATATGGACAATAGTTGGATGTTACTATATCAGAATAGATTCAGTCAGCCGTATATGGATGGGGTGAATTCTTTTATTGAATTCGCAAAGGTAAATTCGGGTGGAAGTAGAGTGATAAAGTGCCCGTGCAACAACTGTTGCAACAGTTATAAACATGACTATGAGATTGTGAGAGAACATTTGCTCCGACGTGGGATGCTGGTATCCTACGACACCTGGTTACACCATGGGGAACTTGCACAATCCGATGAATTGGCTAATAACGAGGATGAATCTAATGAAGATCTGGATGGATATGGTGAGATGCTAGTGGACCATGGAAGGGGGACTTACATGGTGGATGATACCTTAGGGATGGATGACATGCGGAACTTTGAAATTATGCTAGAAGCTTCTCAGTGTAGTTTGTACCCAGGTTGTAAAGATTCTGAAACCCTGTTAGCGTTTGTCATTAAGATGCTAGATGTGAAGGTAAAACACAAGTGGAGCAACAAGTCATTCGACAAGGTCTTGGAGATATTGAAAGACACCCTACCAGAAGGTAATGTGGTTCCGGCTTCCAATTATGAGGCAAAGAAGATATTGCATGACTTGGGCTTATGGTATGAGCACATTGACGCATGCTATAATGATTGCATATTGTTTTGGAAGGAGAATTCTCACTTGGAGAAGTGTCCGGAATGTGGGGAACCTAGGTATAAGGTCAATGATGGCAAGGGTAAGCAGATCGCTCATAAGATACTGCGTTACTTCCCCTTGACACCGAGGTTGCGGAGATTATACATGTCTAGGATAACGGCTAAAGAGATGAGATGGTACCATGAGAATCGCATGGATGGCAACCTGGGTAGGCATCCAGCCAACTATAAAGAATGGAAGGAATTTGATTTGAAATTTCCAGAGTTTGCTCGAGAGATCCGCAATGTGAGGTTAGGACTAGCCACTGATGGGTTCAACCCATTTGGCAACATGAGCACTTTTTACAGCATGTGGCCTGTCATACTTACGCCTTATAACCTTCCACCCTGGATGTGCATGAAGGATCCATTTTTCATGATGTTTTTACTTATTCCAGGACCACGGGCACCTGAAAAGGAGATCGATGTGTACCTGAGGCCCTTGGTTGATGAGTTGAAGGAGTTATGGGAGAATGGTGTCCCGACTTACGATGCTCACAGTAAATTGACCTTCCGGATGCATGCAGCTGTGATGTGGACCATAAATGACTTTCCCGCATATGGTAGCTTATCTAGTTGGAGCACAAAAGGTTATAAAGCTTGTCCCACTTGCAACGAAGATTCTTTATCACTTAGGCTAAAAAGTAAGATTGGTTGGGTGGGACATCGAACTTACTTGCCTAAGAACCATCAATGGAGAAAGTGCAAGAAGTTCAACGGTCAGCCAGAAATAACATGAAATCCTTGGAGTTACCGGTGCAAAAGGTACTAGATCAGTTAGATCGACTACCGGAAAGTAGATTCGGGAAGGGCCCCACCAATAGGAAAAGACCTCGTGAGCCTGCATTGTTGAATTGGACAAAGAAAAGCATCCTGTATGAGCTACCGTACTGGAAGAACCTAAACCTCAGGCATAACCTTGATGTCATGCACATAGAAAAGAACATTTGTGAAAATGTTGTTGGGACAGTGTTGGGCATAGATAAAAAGAACAAGGACATAGACAAAGCACGTGAGGATTTAGAAGAAATGGGCATCAGACTAGAATTGCATCTGCAAAGGAATAAAAAAGGAACCCGTGTGAAACCCGAAGCGTTCTACATATTAGACCCGAAACAAAGGGAGGGTTTTTATGAATTCTTGAAATCGATCAAGTACCCGGATGGCTATGCAGCGAACCTTTCGAGGTGTGTGACCTCTAAAAATGGCAAGTTATCGGGTATGAAAAGTCACGACTATCATATCCTCCTTCAGCGTCTTCTTCCAATTGGCCTGCGTGGTTATGTAGACAAGGAGTTAAGTATAACTCTATTTGAGTTGGGCAGTTTTTTCCAGGACCTATGCTCGAAAACATTGAAGCAGAGCGATTTAAAAAAACTGGAGGAACGAGGAGTGCTTATACTTTGCAAGCTCGAGAGGATATTTCCTCCTGCATTCTTCGATGTAATGGTCCATCTGGCTATTCACTTGCCACGTGAGGCCATGCTTGCTAGACCGGTGCAATATCGGTGGATGTACCCCATCGAAAGGTAACTATTACCATCCCATGAAGCGTTGCTCATGTGGTAGTGTGACTGTCTTACATAAGTAACTTTAATACTAATTTTTCCTTGTTTGAAGGTTTCTCGGGACTTTAAAAGGTTATGTTACCAACAGAGCACGACCCAAAGGTTCGATCGCGGAGGCATATATTGTTAAAGAGTGTTTGACTTTCTGCTCAATGTACCGAAAAGGTTTTGATCAAAACGAACGAAATGATGATGGTGGCGTACGTGGTCCTGGGATGGAGATCTTCACGCAAATTGTCCGTCCCTTTGCACCGATTACAAGGGCACTAGATCCTTCTCAGAATGAACGCAATATGGCTCATTGGTTTGTATTGCATAATAGTCCCGAGTTAGAGCCGTATCTTGAGTAAGTGGTTTGGTTTATATAAATTTGTACATAAATTATGAACTTGTTGATTCTTCCTCTACTTTTATATGCTCATGAATTGCTTTTCCTTAAGTAGGGAACACAGGAATACAATACAAAATCCAAGAGGGCATAACATCAATCAAATACAGCGAGACACATTTCCAAAATGGTTTAAGCAACGCGTAAGATATATGATTCCTTAGTAACAAGATGAACATTATCTAACTTGGCTTCAATTGACTTTAACTTGATAAATTTGCTGTATGTTGCTCGTGTAGATGAATGAATTGCGAAATCTAGGGTCACCAGAAGCAACTGATGAAATGTGGTCGTTAGCAAATGGCCCTAGTTCGATAGTTTATCTATATTCAGGGTGCATATCCAATGGTGTTCGATTCCACACTAGAGATCGCGAGAACCGGCGTAAGTGCCAAAATAGTAGTTTGGTGGTGGCAGGGGAGCATAAAGGAAAGACAATTGACTTCTATGGGCACTTGTGCATAGTCTTGGAATTAACATACATGCATGGCGGTAAAGTGGTTCTATTTCAGTGTGAATGGTACAACACTGGTACCAGAAACAAAATACATATTGATCAACACGTGACAAGCATTGATGTAATAGGCCGGTGGTATAAAGATGATCCATTTGTCCTACCAAGTCAAGCGAATCAAGTTTTTTATGTTAGTGATACCATCAGAGGCAACAACTGGAGAGTTGTAGAACGAGTCAAGCATCGGGGGGTGTGGTGTCACGACCCGAGCCCAGAATTCGGGGGTTAGCGAAAAGCTAAACCGGTGACACACGTACTCCCGTGCACGTGCACCCAAACCCAGTCCAGATGCACGCACACAAGGGATCTAACACGTGCGAACTAAGCGTACGCGGAAGCTGTACATATCATAGCAAGCAACAAAGGAAAATAAAATAGCGGAAGCCAAAGCAAATACGAAACGGAAAAGACAAAGACAAGTACACTGAGATAAAACCGAATACACACCAAAATCAATATACACAAAATATACAGAATACAAGTCCAAAGTCCAAAGTCCAAATACAAGCTCTCAAAAACCAAAACGCAAAATAAAAGCCACTGGTATGCATGCACGCACTAGGCAGAAGTGATCAGGCCCACTCTGCCAGACCGGAGGGTGCCTCTACACTCGCCCCTGCAGCCTCCTCGACCGCCGGGGAGCTGGGCAAGGTATCTGTGCCTGCAACACCACAGACAACACAAATGAATACAACGATCCAGCAAATATAAGTAACAGGAAAGAAACACGCATAGTATCAAAGCGAATGAAATAGGGACAGAAGATTAAATACAGAGTCCATCTTAGTATGCTAAGCAAATCGTGCATAGGAGTAAAACATGATAATGGAATCAAAACATAGAATACTGAACTAGTTGGCTACTACGTTAACCATGTTCTCTCCAAAAGAGAGCAGAGCAGAGCAGAGCAGAGGAGAACACCGCTGTCCAGGCCAAAGGTACAACGGGTCTCGGTTCCTGGGTTCCGGGGTCCCAAGACAAAGCAACACTGCAGTTAAAACAGAGATACAGAGATCTACGCCAGAGGTAACCCCGTCGGGTATCCTAGGGCTGAGGCTGAGTAGAGCCAGACTAATACCAATCAAATCAAAGCTAAAGAAAGGAGATTATCCGCTTTGGACTCACCGATGACAAGGACCGGATCTTATCCTCACGTATTAACCTCTGGGCAGAGCCACCAGGGAATACCCAAAAATCAGAGATATACAAAGCCAGAGAATATACAAAGCATAGCATAGATCAAAACAGAGTACAGAGCGAAGAATAATACAGATATACAGAACGAAAGCAAAATGACTGAGGAATGCATAACATAGATTAACAGAACAGAGGGCAAAACCATAAACAATATGCAATGCATCTCAGATTAATACGGAATCAAGGCTCATTACAAGCCAAGTCTAATCTAGTTGCATCACTGTCACTAACCGTGCATGTTGATGTAGTTTTAAGTTATTCGATGCACCGTTGCCATCCTAGTGTTGCAATATAATCCTCATGTGCACCGAAGTCCCTTAAACCAACACCCATGGGGAGGCGCTTAACAATGAGCAACACTCACATGAATAAGTCACAGCCTAACAGACTATTCATGCGCTCCAAAGAATCCATTTGGGCCGGTTTACGGGTATGGTTAACCTGTATTTGAGCCCTACAAGGTCACACCATTAGCCTAAGTTTAACTGATATTTAACAGGTCTTACGGTTTAGCCATGGGTGACCTACGGCTTAGCCGTGGCATCCTACGGCGTAGCCGCAATATGCACTACGGCTTAGCCGTGGTTGTCACGACCCGAGCCCAGGGACCGGGGGTCAGCCAAAAAAAAAGCCAAGCCAGTGACACACGTACTCCCGTGCATGCACACCTGGACCCCGTCCAAGTATACACACACAAGGGATCACACACGTGCAAAACAAGTATGCGGAAGCTAACAATGTCAACAAGAGACACAAGGCACATAAGAACAAAGACATAATAGTCAAAAGCTGATATAACAGTCTGAACATACACACGGAATCCAATCACAATGTCTAGAACCTGAGTACAATCAATGATAGGAAAAGGAACATGAGATGCATGCATGCAGAGAACTGTCGCGCTCTAATAGTGTGCGATAGCACACACCCCGCGAACCTGAAGAGACAGCTGGAGTCTCCCAAGCAAACTGACAACTGACAAGGACACGAGAGAAGGTACCTGAGCCTGCAACACCAATGACAATATATAAGTACGACGACTTAGCAAAGTATAAGCCAACAAGAAGATAACACGAATTGTGTCTAATACTGGATAATACTGAACCATAATCCTAATGCAATATCCATAGAGAGCATGTTCGTATACTAAACAATTGTGCAAGTGCAAATGCATAATTAATAAGCATGCTAACAGAATCACAAACAGATAACACTCAAGGTGGCTACTACATTGGCCATTTTCTCCCTTACGAGAGCACGCAAGATGAGAACACCAGCGACCGGGCCAGGGTACGCATGGGTCTCCAATTTCCCGGGGTCCGGAGTCCCAGGACACGACACTCTGCAGAGGTAAACACTTAAACTAAACCATAGTTAACCCCGTCGGGTATCCTAAGGCTGAGGCTCAGTAGTGCCAAGACCAATCACAATCAATCAGATGATGCACCTCGATCACTTATCACTTAGCATGTCACTTATCACTTACAGATCTTACAGATCACACATATCATACTGAACGAACAATAGGAAGTGCATCAAATAAACTAATACTGAATGCAAGTCATACGGATAACTGATACTGAATGTACACAAGCTGATACGGAAGGCAGACAAGCAAGACTGAATGCAGATAAGCAATACAGATAACAGATGCTGACTAAACACAAGTAAATCAAAGAAGTACTGATCACCAGCACGGACTCAGAACTCAAGCACTCAAAGACTCATATCACATGAACACTGATGCAAGTACTCCAATGGTGCAACGGGAAAACACAATACACAATAATAGAATGGTTCCACCCGGGCTTCGCTCTGGGGTTGCTGCATGTCCCACAGAATCGAGAGGTCCAGCGTAGAACACATAAGAGGGCATAACCGAAAGCAATATGCTGTACAAATCAGGATGCTTTTACGAATCAAGGTCAATTACAAGCCAAACCTACACTAATTATCCAGTGCTTCTAACCGTGCATGTTGATGTAGTTTTAAGTTGTTCGATGCACCATTGTCTAGGGTTGCAGTGTCTGGAGTGTGCACCGAAGTCCCTTAAACCAACACCCATGGGGAGGTGTTAAACAACTGGATAACGGTCATGAATGATTCGCCGCCCACGAGGTCATTCATGTCATTCAGACAATCCATTGGTCATGTTCGGTTATCTACATTCTAACATGAAAGTCAGATACGGTCTCTTTCTTAAACCTAGTCCTTTTTATCCTTTCTCAGACACCTTACGGCGTAGCCGTAGGTAACCTTACGGCTTAGCCGTGGCATCTTACGGCGTAGCCGTACTATGCACTACGGCTGAGCCGAGGCTCCCGAAATGTCCATCCGGATTTACGGCTTAACCGTCTTTTGCTCTACGGCTCAGCCGTATCCTGGTCCACGGCTTAGCCGTAAGACAATGTACGGCTTAGATCAGGCTGGGCCGTAGAAGAATGGCAAATTGCCAACTCTCAGTTATTTTCAGGTAACAGTCTGTACTGTTCTACGGTTCAGGTTACGGTTTGGTCTCGGCTTAGCCGTAAGCCATCTCACGGCTTAGCCGTAGCACATTTCACGGCGTAGCCATGCGTGCACAGAAGCATTTTTCCTGAAATCGTTACAGTCATACAGAACTTGGACGAAATGACTGAAAACAGCAAAATAACAGCAGATTGAGCTCAATAGGGCTGTCGAACACTGAGGAACACAATGAAGAACAAGAATACAACAATCACATCAATATCAATCGGTGTTTATACAACTTGGGCTTATACTTGCCTCACAGACGAAATCCACACGTTGCTTTGGCTCAGATGCACGAGAAACCACACACAAATCGAGCTCCTTTCTTCCTCCCTCAGGCAACAGAAACAGAGAAGGAGAGAGCTGAACCGAGAGAGAGAGAGAGAGACGAGCTGGGAGCTGAAAACGATCGAGAGAGAGAGAAATAGAGTAGGTGAGATATTTATAACATAAGTTGAGTCCAAATTACATTTAAGTCCAAATAGCTTATACAAATATCAGTTTGAGTCAAATGACGGTCCAACGAAAGCAAACGAAATCAATCGGATCCAAGACAGTTACACAAATCGACAAGCTCAACGAAATACACGCGCTGACGTCAGAATGACGCAAAACTGACAAAGTCACTCAAAAGCCAAAATTACGAAAAAGGGCTCGGACTACCTAGTCCAAGTCAACTCAACCCAAACGATCTCTCTGAGACTCAAAACCAAAGAAAATAAGGCCAAAACATACTTAACGACAAACTCACATGCCATTACCCACTAATCCGGGTCAACTCGGGTCAGGGTGTTACATCCTCCCCCACTTGGACATCATTCCGTCCTCGGGATGAACACGTACCGGAACGAAAAAGAAGAGGATACTGACGCGCCATCTGATCTTCTAATTCCCACGTGGCTTTATCAGGTCCAAAATGTTCTCAGAGTACCTTTGACCCATCGAATCGTTCTCGGACGCAAAAGCTGTTCTCTAGCCCCAACAATACGGAACGTCGAATCTCGAACATACTTGCAAAGCACACTCAAGGAAGAAGACTCCACGAAAGAATCAATCTGCACGCCAAATCGCCAATCCGGTTCTTGATCTCGAATGGATCCACATATCTCGGCGCTAACCTGCCTTTCTGACAGAACCGTATTGCACCTACCCAATCTTCAACCTGAAATGCTCATGTTCTTCGCTCGCGTATCTGCATAGCTCTTCTATCTCGATCGGGCACTCTTCAAATTGTCACCGACTTTCTGAACTTTCGCTGTAGTCTCAGCAATGATAACCGGTCCGTGGAAACTCTGTGTTCCAATTTCTTCCCAGCCAACAGGACTTCTACAGTTCCGTCCCTCCATACCGAGCTTCATAGGGTGCCATAACTATTGTTTTACGCGAATTTCGCACAACGGGAGATGCAGATCTCAATCTTTCTCCAAATGCAATACACGGGCCCGTAACACGTCTCGAGCGTCTGAATAGTTCGTTCCAACTGTCCATTCGTCTGCGCGTGATATGCCGTACTGAAGCTCAACTCCGTTTCCATGGCTTCCTGAAATGCGCTCCAAAAAGAAGAAACAAGGCGGTTACCTCGATCTGACACAATCGACACAAGCGTACCATGTAGGCTAACGATCTCATCAACGAACTGCCTCGCCATCTCGGAAAATGTCACGCCTTTCGGGATAGAAGAAAATGGACTGTCTTCGTCAATCGGTCACCCAAATGGCACTGTGTTACACCCGAAACAAAGTCCATCTCAAGCGTCACTTAACTTATCCTTCGATCTGCGTATGCGAGGCTGGCAAGTCGACAAGAAACCCAACGCAACGCAACGCTGAAGCACGACCAGAGTAGCACTCCGCACGCACTAGTCCACCAGCTCACCTGCTACACATTGATTTCTCATCCGTTCGCCCCAACCACCTAGAAAGTTGGCAAACTCTTGTCAAGCGACAACATCATTCGTCTTCCGAAGAACGAAACTGAGTGCTCACGTCACGTCCAGCTCACTCGCAAAAGTCCACGAAGAAAGAAATCCACTGGCATGGTCCTTTCACCTTCTACACCTCGAATAGATAGGAAGGAACAGGGGTTAAGCGACGAAGAAACAATCCAACAAAACAGCCAGATAGGAAAGGCAAGGAATGAGTGCGTGATCAAGGAAAGAGTAAAGAAAAGAAGTAAGGATTTCTGCACAGGAAGATACATTGGAACAAGAGAAATAAAATTGGGATGCTCCACCAATAGTGACATTGACGGTTGACAACAAACCAGAAAAGACGTCCACAGACAACAGGCTGGAGAAAAAAAAAGCTCGAAGAAGATCGAACAGCGACAACGAGAAACAATGGAATAAGGATGGCGTTCGAACACTCATCAAAGGTTCCTGCACTTCAGAAAATAATTCACGAGGAAGGTCGATGTGATGAAGAGTATCAAACTCACATGAAAAAGATCAAGAATGAATAGAACCTCAAAGATCCCTCTCCAACGACAAGGGAACAGGATTCCCAAGAGAAATATCGTAGACAAAGAGCGAAGGTAACAAATCCAACAACGTCCCCCAAACATCCAAAGAATAGAGCAAAGAAATAGAGGGGTAAGCGGACAGAGAGAAAAACTCTGACATCGGTCACCTACGAACAGAAGAAACCGAGTAGTACACTGGATCTACTACAAAACAAGGGAGTAAACACGAGAAGACTTCTCAATGGCAAGCTAGTGTACGGTTATGACTCCACATCAATCGATGGAAGGAAAAAAGAAGAACAAGGAAGGAAAAAGAAGAACAAACAAGTGAGAGTGGAAAAGAAAGAAGCATCGGGGTTCGCTTACTCGAAAGGTGGCAACAACACAACAGCTCGACAACAACAAGTCGATACAGTCAAGCCTAGGAGGAATCAACTGCCTCTCACCAACACAATGACAAACAATGGCTACACCCGTGTAGCAATTCCTCGGAGATACAACGAAACCAGGGTGGATATACAATAAAACCAGAGATACCGAATGCTGATCCATGGATCTCGAACAAAGTGGAGAGGAACCAACTCCCCCACTTGAAGAATGGCTCAGACTCCTTACACCAATTGGGCTGTGACTCTTTCCAAACAAGATCACATGACAAGGGACTACCCGATTTCACGAGTGACCTCAAACCAGGCAAGGAAACGAACATCTCAACTTCTATATAGACTGAGAGCAAGAGGCAATGCAAGAAAGCACTAAGAGTAGGATTACAACGTCAAGGGTTTATACAACACAAAACTCAAAATGGAAGATCTCGACGAGTCCTACCCCACTAACTAACACAAAAGAGGAGACCCAAAACACCAGAAAAGCCAGTCCTTCGAGCACGAGAAAAGAGCCGCTACTAATAGGGTGCGATGAAGGCATCGGGTCCTCGATACAGCACATACCAAACAACTACTCCCTGGAGCATGGTGACGTACTCCTCTCGCTGCGCGAGCAAAGCTTCTACACACGCGTGAAAGTACACCTCGTACATCACGTAGTTGCCGTCTGTCCAAAAGGTATAGGGATAACCGAAGTGCGTCCTGAGGAACTCTCGCACTCTAAATGCATGCAGTAGGAGTTGCCGTCGTCTGCACACAATCGTATAAGCGCCTGGGAGAAGATGCCTGATGCTCTCTTCTAACGTGTACCGGTCTCGGGATAGTTCCGCTTCTCGCAATAGATCCACCAATGCCGTCGTCCGGACCACAAAAGGAATGCCTCTGAGATGTCCTAACTCCCAACGGGGAACATCGATATAGGGCTCCTGAAAATCATCTGCTGCCATGAGCTTTCCCACTAGGGCACAAAGCGCTACACGAGGTTACGGCCAGACGGTCTCAACAAACACTGATCGCACACCTGCGGAAGAACACCTGT
The DNA here is from genome assembly GCA_037013555.1 of Sextonia rubra. Classification (NCBI taxonomy): domain Eukaryota; kingdom Viridiplantae; phylum Streptophyta; class Magnoliopsida; order Laurales; family Lauraceae; genus Sextonia; species Sextonia rubra. The sequence goes on along the minus strand of JASUAD010000006.1, from coordinate 56,895,397 downwards.
GAATAAACAGGAAGAACACATACCGACCCACCTTACCAACAAATTGGCACTAAAGACCAGCTGTCAGTATCACGTTTACTCACCACGTGCCTACATGCCTACATGCTGAATCACTAGAGCAACAATGCTCTGATACCATACAATACGTATGTCACGACCCGAGCCCAGGGACCGGGGGTCAGCCAAAAAAAAAGCCAAGCCAGTGACACACGTACTCCCGTGCATGCACACCTGGACCCCGTCCAAGTATACACACACAAGGGATCACACACGTGCAAAACAAGTATGCGGAAGCTAACAATGTCAACAAGAGACACAAGGCACATAAGAACAAAGACATAATAGTCAAAAGCTGATATAACAGTCTGAACATACACACGGAATCCAATCACAATGTCTAGAACCTGAGTACAATCAATGATAGGAAAAGGAACATGAGATGCATGCATGCAGAGAACTGTCGCGCTCTAATAGTGTGCGATAGCACACACCCCGCGAACCTGAAGAGACAGCTGGAGTCTCCCAAGCAAACTGACAACTGACAAGGACACGAGAGAAGGTACCTGAGCCTGCAACACCAATGACAATATATAAGTACGACGACTTAGCAAAGTATAAGCCAACAAGAAGATAACACGAATTGTGTCTAATACTGGATAATACTGAACCATAATCCTAATGCAATATCCATAGAGAGCATGTTCGTATACTAAACAATTGTGCAAGTGCAAATGCATAATTAATAAGCATGCTAACAGAATCACAAACAGATAACACTCAAGGTGGCTACTACATTGGCCATTTTCTCCCTTACGAGAGCACGCAAGATGAGAACACCAGCGACCGGGCCAGGGTACGCATGGGTCTCCAATTTCCCGGGGTCCGGAGTCCCAGGACACGACACTCTGCAGAGGTAAACACTTAAACTAAACCATAGTTAACCCCGTCGGGTATCCTAAGGCTGAGGCTCAGTAGTGCCAAGACCAATCACAATCAATCAGATGATGCACCTCGATCACTTATCACTTAGCATGTCACTTATCACTTACAGATCTTACAGATCACACATATCATACTGAACGAACAATAGGAAGTGCATCAAATAAACTAATACTGAATGCAAGTCATACGGATAACTGATACTGAATGTACACAAGCTGATACGGAAGGCAGACAAGCAAGACTGAATGCAGATAAGCAATACAGATAACAGATGCTGACTAAACACAAGTAAATCAAAGAAGTACTGATCACCAGCACGGACTCAGAACTCAAGCACTCAAAGACTCATATCACATGAACACTGATGCAAGTACTCCAATGGTGCAACGGGAAAACACAATACACAATAATAGAATGGTTCCACCCGGGCTTCGCTCTGGGGTTGCTGCATGTCCCACAGAATCGAGAGGTCCAGCGTAGAACACATAAGAGGGCATAACCGAAAGCAATATGCTGTACAAATCAGGATGCTTTTACGAATCAAGGTCAATTACAAGCCAAACCTACACTAATTATCCAGTGCTTCTAACCGTGCATGTTGATGTAGTTTTAAGTTGTTCGATGCACCATTGTCTAGGGTTGCAGTGTCTGGAGTGTGCACCGAAGTCCCTTAAACCAACACCCATGGGGAGGTGTTAAACAACTGGATAACGGTCATGAATGATTCGCCGCCCACGAGGTCATTCATGTCATTCAGACAATCCATTGGTCATGTTCGGTTATCTACATTCTAACATGAAAGTCAGATACGGTCTCTTTCTTAAACCTAGTCCTTTTTATCCTTTCTCAGACACCTTACGGCGTAGCCGTAGGTAACCTTACGGCTTAGCCGTGGCATCTTACGGCGTAGCCGTACTATGCACTACGGCTGAGCCGAGGCTCCCGAAATGTCCATCCGGATTTACGGCTTAACCGTCTTTTGCTCTACGGCTCAGCCGTATCCTGGTCCACGGCTTAGCCGTAAGACAATGTACGGCTTAGATCAGGCTGGGCCGTAGAAGAATGGCAAATTGCCAACTCTCAGTTATTTTCAGGTAACAGTCTGTACTGTTCTACGGTTCAGGTTACGGTTTGGTCTCGGCTTAGCCGTAAGCCATCTCACGGCTTAGCCGTAGCACATTTCACGGCGTAGCCATGCGTGCACAGAAGCATTTTTCCTGAAATCGTTACAGTCATACAGAACTTGGACGAAATGACTGAAAACAGCAAAATAACAGCAGATTGAGCTCAATAGGGCTGTCGAACACTGAGGAACACAATGAAGAACAAGAATACAACAATCACATCAATATCAATCGGTGTTTATACAACTTGGGCTTATACTTGCCTCACAGACGAAATCCACACGTTGCTTTGGCTCAGATGCACGAGAAACCACACACAAATCGAGCTCCTTTCTTCCTCCCTCAGGCAACAGAAACAGAGAAGGAGAGAGCTGAACCGAGAGAGAGAGAGAGAGAGACGAGCTGGGAGCTGAAAACGATCGAGAGAGAGAGAAATAGAGTAGGTGAGATATTTATAACATAAGTTGAGTCCAAATTACATTTAAGTCCAAATAGCTTATACAAATATCAGTTTGAGTCAAATGACGGTCCAACGAAAGCAAACGAAATCAATCGGATCCAAGACAGTTACACAAATCGACAAGCTCAACGAAATACACGCGCTGACGTCAGAATGACGCAAAACTGACAAAGTCACTCAAAAGCCAAAATTACGAAAAAGGGCTCGGACTACCTAGTCCAAGTCAACTCAACCCAAACGATCTCTCTGAGACTCAAAACCAAAGAAAATAAGGCCAAAACATACTTAACGACAAACTCACATGCCATTACCCACTAATCCGGGTCAACTCGGGTCAGGGTGTTACAGTGGTTCCCTTCAGAACACGGCTAAACTGTCAGCTTTTCCACCTCTGATCTGATACATCTCACGGCTGAGCTACAGTCAGTATACGGCTTAGCCGTAGACCAATCCACGGCTTAGCCGTGGCATCTCACGGCTTAGCCGTATCCACACCGTAGAAGTACTGATACCAGAAAAGTTTCGACTGATCAGAGATTAAATTCACGGCTGGGGTCACGGTTGGGTCACGGCTAGCTTACGGCTCAGCCGTAGGACAAATTACGGCTTAGCCGTAGCCTAGCCGTAGAACAAATTCAGATTTTCGAGTCTCTGGAAAGCGAACCGTAGAAATTTACGGCTTAGCCGTACAATACAGAATACGAGTTCGGGAAGATTACAGAAACGAAATTTTTGTACAGAAACTGAATAAAACAAGCTCAACTGATTCTCATAGCTTAGAAAATGGCTGTAAAACATTTCTATACAGAGAATGAGAATGAATCCAAGCAATCAAACAATACCCATATGTGTTATCAAAACCTGTACTTATACTTGCCTCAAATCTCTACCAAATCCACTGACTCAAGCTCCCAAAGCAACTAAAATCAAAGCAAATCAAAGAGATACACCATGCATGAGATGAAGACAAAGCAATCATAGAATGGGAGGTGCAATTGGAGAAGAAGAGAGAAGAGTTGGGAAAGAACCCACTTACCTCAAGCAATACACAAAGATGAGAGAATGGAGAAGAACCCAATCCACTAAGAGTAGTAAAACCCCAATCGAAAGAGAGAGAGAGAGAGAGAGAGAGAGAGAGAGAGAGAAGAAACCGAAGTGAAGAGGGAGAGAGAACGAGAGGCTTCCCTGGAGTTTTCTCTTGCATGCAACGTTGAAACAAATGGGCAGAGATGAGAGACATCTGGAGCTGAGTTGTTTATATATGTTTTGGAAGTTTAAGTCAAAGTCCAAAGAGTCTGGGTTATTTACAAATCAAGTCACATGAAGGTCCATCTTCCCCAATTGACTCCAAACGGATCTGACACAGTTACGGAAATTGTCGATCTCAACGAAATACGCGTGCTGACACCAAGATGATGCAAAGATGAGATGAGCAAAGCCAAAGCAAAATTACGAAAAAGGGCTTAGAACTACCTATTCCAGGTCAAAGGTCACTCAACTACCTATCCAAGGTCCAAAACCAAGTCCAAAAGAATAAACAAAACAAAACACACACTAATGAGCCACTAATCCGGCTCAAAGGGGATCGGAGTGTTACATGTGGGATGTAGCGGATTTGGATGATGTCCCTGATGAGGCCTTTCAGCAACATGAAACCACTGATGCTGTCCCAATCTATGTTGAAGATAGTGATGTTCATTACTGTAGGGATGATATTCTGCCAGAGATAGTTAATGGTGATGAGCCGATGGAGGAGCATAGCGACGATGATGATGAAACTATGGCAGAGTATATAGATGATGATGAAAATGATTTGCATAGCCGGTTTGATCCAGATATAGATCCTGATATAGACTATGATGTGTAGTGTATGTTTTCTAATATGTGTATGGACAAGTGTTCTAAATTAGTAAAGTTGTTGGTTTACATATCATGGCTCACTATATATATTTCATTTCATTTTATTTTGTTTTCTTCATTTTTCTTGTATGTCAAATATAGTTGTCAAGAATGCACAAGGGAGGTAAAACGTTTGTCAAGCCCGGCTGGGTGGCCAAGCAGGCAAAGTTGACAGAATACGAGAAGATGAGAAATAAGAACATCATAGATAACGACACAAGATGTCGTGCTCTGGGGGTGAAGCACATGGCTAGCACAATTTTTGGAATGGGTCAAACAAGCAAGTGGAAAAATGGGGAGGGAAATAGAAAATCCGGTGAAGATGATAATGACGAGGAGTATATACCACCACAGGGTGATGTAGGGTTGGTCTACTCGGATGAAGATACATGTGATGACGAGGATGATGACTCTTTTGGGTCTCAGGTGAATATGGTAATATATGTGTCTAAATCAAGTTATTTTCAATTATTGATTTCTGATATGTAAGCCATACTAGTTGCAAACATCTTTTTTTCACTTTAAGTGAGCATTTATGTACTAATAATTCATTGTTTTATTATGACAGGTTACTCATATGAATCGAGGGAAGCGAAGTAGACATGCTCATGTTGTAGCAGCTGCACTGGCCCAGGCTACACTGGTATAGCCTCCAGCAGCTGCACTGGCCCAGGCTACACTGGTACAGCCTCCAGTCATACAAACTCCTCGTGCAGAAAGCATACCTGAGGGGGTAGCCCAGGCTACACTAGCACAGCCTCCAGTCACACGGTCTTCTCATGTGGGTAGTATGCCACCTTCGTTAGCAACCCATGCGAGACTGATGGATCCTACACAAGTTGCCAATTCATCTGGCCAACCTGACCAAGTTTTAAGTCCACATACGGTTGGCAGTAGTGTTGGTGAGAAATATATAAATATTTAAGTATAAAGGCCTACCTTCTTTTAATGTGATATGCTTAGTAACTCAATTAATATTGTGGCCATGACAGCTTCAGCCTCAATTGAGGGCTCGAGCCATGTACGCGGTAGGACACGTGGGGTGAAGGTAGCAAAGCTGAGGAGGCAACTTGGCCATGCCATCCCAGTTTCGATCCCAGCTTCAAGCAATGCGCCAGAGGGCGAATTTGCCACTACTTTGGCGAACCTTCTAGGTGCAGCGATTCGAGGTGAGGCACCAGTTCGGAAAGAAGGCTGGAAGTCTGTTCCTGAGGGGATCAAGAAGTTAGTGGTAAAGAGAGTTCAGGTAATTTCATTGAAAGTAACCTAATGCAGATTCAATTGGACTCATTTTAATTTAATTGTTGACTCACATAACTTGTTTTTATTTGCAATTGAAGCAAATGTTTGAGTTCGGGGACTATACGAACGATCCGATCATCAAGGCTGCCATTGATGCGAAGTGCCAAAAATTGTATAGGGACTGGAAGAGTGACTTACATACCCACTATTTGTCTCTTGTGGAGGCGGGAGTGCCCAATCCAAAGAGCCACCCACTAAAACCTTGTAAGGCAGATGACTGGGCCTGGATGATCGACAATTTGTGGGAGACTGAGGAGTGGAAGGTAACTTTTAAAGGTTTTGTATCAAGTTCATTGTATTAGTTAAGATGTGTTTAGGCAATATATTATTCTTTTTAATCTTTGTAGGAGAAGTCAAGGAAAGCAAGAAATAGCCGTTCGAAGATGCCATGGAATCATACGAGTGGCTCTAGATCCTTCCCAGCACGTCATTCAATCATTGTAAGTGCGGGTTTAGGAATTTTTCCTATTTGACTAAGTCATGAAATTTTAATTTCTTATATTAATGAAATATCTAATGTCATAACAGAGAGCACAGAATGGTGGACAGGCACAGCCTTTTCCGGATTTCTACCACGACACCCACTATATGCATGGGAGTAATAAGTGGATAAATGAGGAGGTTCAGAAGACATATGTACATATGCCTAAGTCTTATTTGATAAATTGATACAAATAAACTTTTATACATTTGTTCAACTCACTTTATTTGATTCTTACTTCTTTAAAAATATCGCAGGAGGAATTGGTACGAGTGACAGCTGAACAGTCTCAACCCTCGATTACATCTCCGATGAGCAAGGAACAAATATCCGTTGAGGTTCTTGGCAAGAGGTCTGGATATCTGAAGGGTTTTGGCATTCGCACGAAGTCTGCTTTTGCTTCAGCCCATACTCGAACGGGCCGTGATTCTGAGGTGCATGTTTTGAGGGAGCAGTTAGAAGAGCACATAAAGAAAACTAGTTTTCTTGAGGGCTTAGTCCTTCGGTTAGCAGATCATGCAGGCATAGATCTAGGTATCGCCGTTGGTCGGGAGGGCGCCTCTAGTGGAGCTCAGGATGCACCTTCTCTAGGTATGTTCTTCAATTATAAAGTTGTTCCACCATCTCAAGTTGTTCCACCTCAATTCACGAGAGGCACAAACTACACTTTTATACTGGGGTATTCACTCACTACACACTACTTAAACGTCTCACTTACAAAAAATTGCTCTTATGGTTGCAAAGCATTGCGAGAGAGTCGTTGGTAAGGAATCAGTTGTTGTCTCAACCTCCTTATTCTTTGGTTTTCGAACTTCTCTCTTCAAGCCAAGCATTGTCCTTAGTCCTTAGACTCCTATGGCCTTTTAGCCTTGTAGTTGTGAGTTTTAGCCTTGTAGTTGTGAAAGATGAAACATGCTCATGGGCAAAAGAGTATGAAACATTACTAAGTATATTCTGCTTCTTGAAACAATACTGATTCATAGGAATTTAACTTAGGAATAAAGGTCCATTTTAACTTAGGAATAAAGGTCCAGCCGTCCAGCTGATGAGGGCTTAGATCTCATCATCTAATGCACCATCTGTACCTTAGACAAAAGAAGGGAAACAGTTACCTGAACTGGACAAAGAAAAACCAGAAAGAAGGGAAATAGTTTTACCCGTTTTCTGACTCTGTCAGCCTAGCCCACTGTTTTCTGATCGGTGGTTCAGAATCTGGAAATTGTTGAAGCGGGAACCATCATATGTAAATCTTGTTAAGGAAAATGGTCTTAAAACAAATGGAAGAGTTAGAACCAAACATAAGGAGAAGTAGAATTGTAAAAAGGCAAACAGCTCACTGGAAACATTCTTCCATTTATAGTCCACTTTGTCCTTCCAGATGAATGATCTCTATTGCTGAAATATGGCCATACTTGCACTGATGAGTTGCTGGCTCTGGAGGAACTGTGGGATAACATCTATGCAGTGTGCGGAGAAAGAATTCTCCAGAGACAACTGTAACGTCACTGCTGGGTCAGCAAATTTCTGAGGATATAGGGTGGAAAAGCACTGGCCAAAATTATTTTGGGGATTTGCAAGTCCTAGGGGGCAGGGATAGTAGCTATGGCTCTTTCTGTAGATCTCCTTGCTCTTCCTCATTCACTATGGCAAACAAAAATCAAAAGAATTCAAGATCTTTTTTGATTCCAGAACCACAAGCTGTTCTTGATCGTCGGATTCAAATGAAAGCACATGAGGTTCTGATTCATTAGCAGGGATTGTCCCCAGCAGATGCCACTTGGGAGGATCAGGAGTTAATTAAGGTGCAATTTCCTGATATCACTCTTGAGGATCAGCAAGATTTTAACGGGGGAGGAGATGTCAAGATCAGCATCTGTTGGCTACCAAGTTACTAGGATAGTCATTGCTGTTTTCACTCTGTTTTCTTAGCTTTCTATTGAGAAGTTCTCTCTAGCTTCGGTTCAGTTTGAATTGCTCTAGGATTGTTTGATCTGTTCCCGATTCATTTTATTTAAAAGAGTTTCTCATTAATAAAACAGTCAGTTATTCCTTTACCAAAAACTTGTATTACATTGGAGGTTTTGGTTCCCTCAAAGGAACCAAAATTTGTGCTCTCTCTGCCCTCTGTCAGTTACAAGATATGGAAGGAGAAAAACACAGGGCAGAGCTCAGCTGTACCATTTGGCCACAGACAAGCTTCAGCCCTTACTCAAACTCAGGCGTAAGTAATTTATGAGCTCTTTATGAGCTCAGTAATAAAGACCACAACCTATTCTTCCCTGAGGCTTGGTTTTGCTCTTTATGAGCAAAATTGCTTACGCCTTGAGGCCAGCCAGTAACTATTGCTTACCTATTCTTCCCTAAGGCTTGGTTTTGCTCTTTTGTTGCTCTTTAAGTAATTTTGCTCTTTATGAGCAAAATTGCTCAGTAATTTAATAGCTAATTTATGAGCTCTTTATTGACTGGCCAGACCACAACCTGCAATAGAAGAGTGCTTGGTTTAGACTTGGTTTTATGCGCATCTTTGCGAACAAGTAAATTTACACAAATGAAGGTCCACACATTTGGATAATCAGAAGTACTGTTGAAGTAAATCTTAGTTCAAAGCAATTAAGTTTACATGTAAAGCAGAATGCAACACAACCAAGTTCTAAATCCGATGATCTAAATGGTACGAACAGACAAGATATTTTCAGCTTGTCCATGGTGGGGATAAACTGGATTGGGACTAGGATTCGCTGAGATCCTAGGCACATAAGCATGCAGCTCCATCACACTCTTCCCTTGCTTTTCTTCCATGATGACTTCGTTCTTATTTTTTGTTTTTGGAATGTCATTATACCGATTAGAACTTTACATGATTCTGAGAATATCTCAGTTTTCTTTAGATTATTTGAGCACCTTGTTCAGGTTGAAGTGTAATGAAATTGTATGGAGCATGTGCATAGCTTGGCGATAGCTCAAATGATAAGTGTTGTACAGTCATGGGCAAGGCCATTTTAGCCTCTATCATGGCAAAGTTTTGCCCAACATAGATCCTTGGACCTCACCCAAATGGACTGAAAATGACCTGATTCTTCAATGCATTTGAAACTCCATCTGAGAATCTCTCTGGTTTGAATCCTTCACCCAAATGACGGATCATAAATATGATGTTGTGCTTTTGGATAACCTGGATATGGATATGGATATGTACATGTACATGACTGTTGAAATCTTTTTAGAACATTTCTGAATTAATGAAATTGTCATACTTTTGAATTATCAGTCCCATGGACCAGTCATGATGCATGTTTTATTTGAATTTATAGTCAAACTACCCAGCTCATTTTATGTTCTTTTTCTCATACAGATTGAGTAAAAAATGAAGAAAGACTCCATGGAGCTAAGATGCAGCACACATGAAGGACAAGTATATATGAAGAGTAACAGACTTTTGTGTATTGAAATGGGATGCAAGTGGTTGTTCTAAGCAATGTTACAACAATGACATGATTATATGAATATGTAAATTTTCATTGGTATTTGAATGTTGGATAGAATAGAATGTTATCATGGGTTTTATATTTGTAATGGTAAAGTGCTTCCAATATTGTTGAAATGGTATTTGAATATTGTTGAAAGGATGTTTGAATATTAATATGAAGTGGAATGAATTTTCTTGTTTTATTTTTTGGTGGTTTTGGATTGAAAAAGGAAATAAGGTGTGTAATAGATCTGGTACTGAATAATGGAATGAGAGAGGCTGGCAAATGTAACAAATTAATTATATATCAACAGGGATAGAAAGTTAAAAATAAAAAAAATAGAAAAGATGATATTATTATTTTTGCCGGCGCAATTTTAAGTATTTCTGGCGAACAAAATCGCCAGTAAAAAACCTTCAAAAGCAATTAAATAACAAAAATAATAGTTATTGCCAGCGATAAAAAACGCCGGTAAATGAATTTGATAAATTTTTTCCCGTAAAATTTTTAAAGTTTTTACCGGCGTTATAAATCGCCGGTGAAGAGCCTTAAAAAACAATTAAAATTAAAAAAATAATAGTTATTGCCGGCGCTAAAAACGCCGGTAAATGAATTTAGAAAATTTTTTCCGGTAAATTTAAAAATTTTTACCGGCGTTAAAAAACGCCGGCAAAAGTTATCCTTTCTCGCCGGCAGTCAATATGATTTACCGGCGTTTACATTTTATCGCCGGTAAATGGAAACCCAGGCGAATTTTCACCGGCGTAATGCCGGCGCATAAGATATCGCCGGAAATGTATTTTGCCGGCGTTTTTTTTACTTTTACCGGCGCAAATTTTGCACCGGCAATGATAAAAACTGTTGTAGTGGAAGCAACTCCAAAGCTCCAAAGACGGCATTACAGCATGTTGATTTGCTTCTTCTCTGCCGATGGTCGATGGAGATTGGAGAAAGGAGAAACCCAGAGAGTTTTGTGATGGAGAAAACGAAGAGGCTTTTAGAGGAGAATGAAAAGGGAGGGTCTCGAGCGAGATAGTGAAACGAAGGAGCGTTGTAAGGTGGGCCTTGGGCGGAATTGGTTTTTACATGGGGCTGGGCGACATGGGCCATGGCTTTCCATGGGTCTATTTGGATAAACAAAAATTAGAGGAGAGTGAGGTTAAATTGGCTCAGTAGCTAAAAATTTCACCTTTACCTTATTTGGATGAGTCTAGCCCTACAGATGAAGTATTCGTTTTTAGCCTATATATACTTTATTTAACTTCAACTCTAAATACTTCAATTCCCTTGAGTAAAAGTTAATTCTACTTCAAAAAATTTTTAAATTTCACTTCACATCAAGCATACAAACAAAGTGAAGTGAACTAATCTATCTTAACTTCAATCCACTTCTCCTCCACTTTACTTATCATGTAAAATCTACTTCACTCTATTCTACTCCTCATTTATCCAGACAGGCCCTTAAGGATTTTGTAAATTTCCCTGGGGTAACCACACCCCTATCACTTAGGGCATGTTTGGAGGAAGCATATGGTAAAGTAAGGTAGAGTAAACCCAAAATCAAGATGTATTAGGTTATGATTATTTTTGACTCTTTGTATAAAAAGTAGAGATTTCTTTGTAGTTTAATAATGACTTTTCGACTTTTTTTGAAAAAAAGATGAGGGAAATTTGAATTTAAAAAAAAGATGGGAGGAGATTTAAATTTTCAAAATTTAACTTTACTTTACTTTACCCTACCTCTTTGCCAAACATGTCCATAATGTGGGTTCCCTAGTACCAAGTATAATTTGCCTTGTAAGGATTCCTGTAAAACTTCCAAACACAATGGGACTGCTGAATGCATCACTCAGTTCACGTTACAAACCATGATAGACCACAAACAACAACCAAACGGGTGGGGCTCTCAATCATGCATGGGCCCCACCCGGGCATGGCACATGTCATGCCCAAGGCTAGCCCACCTTGTTCAAAGGTTGCCAATATATATAAGAGAAATAGTAATAAAGAGAAATAAAAATATAATAAATAAATAAATAAATCATATATAATAAAAAAGGAGGGCAGTTCACGTGTGGGCCCTATCCCCACTTCGAATTTCTAAAAATGTAGAAGTGGGTGATGGTAACTTCTATTTACTTGGTGCATAGCCCATCCGACATAGGGCCTTTTAAAGGGATTTATAAATCTTACCTAGGGCGGCCTCATACTATGTGGAATTTAAGATGGGCCTTTGCCAAAGCACACAGTGTGTCAGCAATATAGATTGGTCTTCACCAATGCACATACTGCATTAGCAATTAAGATTAGTTTTCGCCAACGCACGCAATGTGTTGGCAATGTTTAAGGTAATGGGCAGTAGCTGCCAGAATTTCTAGATATAACGCACATATCACTGCGAAAATAACTTTAGACTATGATGATTCAAGAATCATATATGCAACTCTCTTTGATTTGATTTCGGTCTTACAGCAGCCCGAAAATCTCAAGACCTTCTATTGTATTTCTCTATGCTCGAACTCGCATCGGGGTGTGAGCCTCTTTTATGAATTTTCTTTGTTCTAAAAAATGAGATTTCTCTTGTGTATTTTTCCTAGAGAGCGCATATTTATAGGCTACAATGGGGACCTTAAGAAGGAAATAAGGAATAGGCTTCTTATGGAAACAAGAAACTCTAATCCGACCGAAATTAGAATACTAGTTCCATAAATTACAATTCAATCTACTAGAGAATTATAATTGCACATCCTGTCCTTATTCTTAAAATAATATTTAGAGCTTCTTGTTATTAAATACTTATTAATCTCCCCATATTAAGATTTCAAATATCTATTGATTAAGTAATTACTGACACCTATATTTAATCGATATCTTTATAATTCCTTGAGACCTTAAACTTAACTTATTTGATATGTCGAATACAAAGTCTACCTATAGGATTTGACATGATTAAAACTTATAAGCTTCATCAAGGGGATATCATCAATCCCTATTACGGAATGTGGATTCCGTCAATAAACTAATATATACCATATACGTAGCGTAGTCATCCAATTTATTGAGATTATTAACCCATAAAAGATCTCACTCCTTTGTAAACCAAAATGCCAAACACTAAATGTATGTGTCTATTATTTATGTCGGGATTAAGAGTACAAGCACTCATGATATTCATTTGGATGTTAATTGTCTTATATAGTCAGTATAAAGACAATAAACCCAAAAGCGGTCCGGTTCAATACACACAAAGCGTACTAGTGTAACGAGTCAAAACTATATCATTTTTTACAGCCAAGACAAGTCTGCTGAAACATCATGTTACAATTGTACCAATGGTATGTCCAACTCTATCTAAATTGTGAAAAAAAACTTATATTCTATAAGAACTGACAAACAAGTCTTCCGTGTGTAAGCTGAACTCTACACACTAATTTGCCTACTTTATAAAACAAAAGACACACACATGTATAAAAAATAACAATGCAACCATTTGCCCATACAAATTCTTATTAAGATAAAAAGATTATAAACTTTACTAATAAATAAATCAGTCAAAGACAAATACGTAAAAGTATGTTTTTAGTATAAATTTCCAACACAAGGTGCGTTTTACAATGCATTAGGTGTGTTACAAATAGGTCAAACTATGGCCAACATTTTGTTTATGTTGCCAAAGGGAACATTTTGTTGCCAAAATTTTTGCTCTCTTTCCGGGAGAATTTTTGTTGTGCACCTATGTAATTTCTGCACCTTTTACCAATGCAACCTCATTTGCGTTGGCAAACATATATTATTTTGTGGCTTTTGTCAATACATTGTTACTTGTGTTGGGAAAAGATAACATTTAGCAATGCCTTTAGGATGAAGTTGTCACAAAACATTAAGGATTGTGCAATTTATTGTAGGAACATCTCTTACCGTCCCCCAGAAACATTAACATTGCTTTTTTATATGTTACTAAAGAGAGATGTTAATGTTCCTCGGAGACATTAACATCGCTCAATTTATATGCTATTAAAAAGTGACGTTAGCTTCCTTTGAAAGTAACTTTTTAGGTTTACAAGAAATCATTTGAGAGTGAATAAGAAGGGTTTATTTGCAAACCCTTATTTTCATGCTACTTTTTAGTTGCTGGTGCTGTGTTCTTCTCCACTATAGTCCTCGAGCTCTTATTTTTTGATATTTCCACATTTCCAACCTCTTTGATATATTCTAATCCAACTCATCTTTGTGCTTTTTTGTATATAGCTACATGTGGAGCTATTTACTGCTTCTTATTTTACCTTTGCATGTATGTACGTACTTGGTTGTATAGTTTCCTATGTACTTGGTTTTTTAGGCTTCTCATGTACTTCTTCTTCATTTAACCTTCTCAACCAACTCATCTTCTATGTTCGTTGTTGTTTAGACATATGGACATGAAATTTTGATGTACTGTTAACCTTTTGATTTTTTTTTTGGGTAAAATAACCTAGTCAATGTACATATAGATCATGTTGTAGAACAACTTCATTTCAATATCGTATACTTTTGCATACACTGAACTTTGATGAAGTAATCAATAGTAGTTGTTTTGGATGCTTATACACTATCATGTTAATCATATACTAAATCCTTACACTGCCATGCTTAAACACTTATCCATTATAAACACGTTGTAGTGAATTTAATTACATGTTATTTAGAGTTTAGGGTTTAAGGTTTAAGTTTGAATTACATTCATTGTATTATATGAATTTGACTATTGATATGAATTACACGTACTTTAGTCTTATGTATTATTTGAATTCATCAAAGCTTACAGATGGGTTAAAACACCTCATAGATTGCTGAGTCTTCACAAAAGTAATTGCCTTTGCTATATGAACAAGACAATCATGTTAGTAAAGCAATTGGTAATGGAATCAAGCACGATACTTATAGAATCTTAAATAGCAATTTGGGTAAAGAAAAATGGGCCTGTCAGATCAATAAAAAGCACAGCTCAATGAAGACTAGTACACCTTGCTGAGATAGATTATATGAGAATTGACGACTCTGTCATCATGGGTTTAGCGGAGAGATGGTGGCCAAAGACGAACACATTTCATCTCTCCAGCGAGGTAACGACTAAGCTAGAAGACGTTGTATACTTTTATGGATTGACCATCGATGGTCCCATTGTAACGGGCACAACTTTCTCTAAGTGCAGAGTTGGACAGACAAGAGAAGAGTTGTTGGGTATAACTCCAACACTCAATAGAGATACAATTGGATTAACGATAAAATTCAAATGGTTAGACGAAAACTTCATGCTTGAGGTTGAAAAGGATGAGATATTAAAGAAAAGGGCTTACTTGTTCTTTTTAGTTAATGGCCAAATAGTAATGAATGTTAAATAGTTTGAGGGTGCAACCATGGGTATTTAAATTGGTTAGAGAGTTTAAACCTTGCCCAACATGTCTCGCAAACTTGTACATAATGCTTTTAATGACACGTTATCAAGGGAAAATGACTTGAAACCAATGGATGTGGATGTTGATTTGGATGTGTTTGATGAAAGGATTGGTTTATCCACAATAATAAGAAAAGTTTTGTAGACCATGTTTTTAGAGCTGGAGAAAGGTTGGACGAGATTAGGAATTCGAAGAATATGATTTTTGTGCTAAGGAAATTTGACCACTTTACTCTTTTAGTGGGCTATAATGCTTTAAAATTATGGGAGTTTTATAATAGTTTTGAGACCAACCCCAAGATATTTCAGTATTTGAATGATTTTGTAAGTTTATATTCATTAGTAATGTAATAAATGTTCAAATTCTCATATTTCCTTGACAGATAAATTTTTTGAAGAATGTTGTGAATTTTTTAGATGGATAGAAATCCAAAATTATAAGAGTATTGTAGTTGACGAGATACCAAGTCAATCAAACAATTATCATGGTGGTGTATTTGCAATTGCAATTGCTTCACATTGTACGAAACGATAATAAATAACATTTAATTCTAAGGATATGGCATATTATAGGTGTAAAATTATTGTAGATATATATACATTTAGTTCGAAAAAAAACAGTTATAAGCTAGATATTGATCCAATGAAGGAGTGAGAGCAATGTCGTCAACTGTAATGGTTGTGTAATTCATTTGTTGTAGCATTGAATTTGTAATAAAAGAATTTTATGATATAGACTATGTTTACTGTATGGGACTTTAGATTGTTGATATGGATTGTACTTAGAATATACAAATGAAGTGAATATTATCAATTTATGAATGTTGATTTGTTGTTATGGATTGTAATGTATATTATAGGTGATTTCAGTTGATTATTGGAATGTGTTGAAGGGGTAGAAGATACTGAGCAAGCTCTCCTTTCGAGTATTGAAGATAAGCGACGTTAATGTCACTTAAATTTAATGTTGTAAATAAATGGCATTAACATCGCATAAAGACATTGATGTCGCTTGCCTATAATGTTAAATTCAAGAGACACTGACGTCGCTCAAATTTATTTATATAGACAAGCAACGTTAAAGCCATTTAAATACTGTAGCAACTGTAAGTACAATTCTGTGCTTTTGTCTAGAATATCTGTTCCAAAAAAACGATGTGACCTTGCTTGCCAAGTTTAGGTTTTCAATAACATTTGTGTAGATTATGAAATAAGATTGAACTGATGTAAAGTCATAGACACTACTGAGTGTTTAACTGGATATGAGAACCTTTCATCAGCTGTATACGATTACTATTTGCTATTGCATGTTTCATGAATGACTTCATTATAAGTAGCAATATAAGTTATTTTCTTTTAGAACAACTTTTGCAGTATTCATATGGATTAATTGATCTCTTTCGAAGTGCAACCACTGCATGTAAACAAGGGATTCCAAGAACTTGCCATTTATGACATTTACAAGTATGTTGATCAATGTGAACAATATCTATATACTCTCCAAATTGAATTTGATACTCCGTTAGCCCTACAACTTGAACCCATACACGATGAGTGTCTTCTAATTCTTGGTTAAAGATCCTCAACGCATATGGTGTTAATTTAGAATGATGATTTTCCATCAAAGCATTTCTTTTTTGGAAAAAATCCATCAACTTGCATCTTATCTGCTTAACTTGCTTAACAATGGGAAGTGTTCTCGTGTCAACATGCTGTTTGTACACTCAGCAACGTTGCTTGTAAGCATACATAACACTTTCCTTCAACAAATGCATTGGCCCAATGTTACTTACCAAATCCATTGATGTAATTGTATGCTTCAAGATTAACAGACCTTATATCTCGCATATATGCTTCATATTCGCATTCTCTATATGTCCTTACAGTACACTAGATTTTTATAATTATTGCAAAATCATTGAACTTTAATTTAATATTTTCTGTAGGATGGTTATAACAATAACAATGATGAGCAGATGGATAAACATTTTCAACTGCAAGGATGAGACCATTTTGTCCGTCAAATACAGTAGTTAAAATCTAAGGTTGACCAAGGGACACTAACAAATAGCAATAAACAACTTCCAACTATCACGATGTTCTGATTCCACAAAGGAAAATGCAATAGAAATATTTGGTTAGTTCCATCAAGTGTGATAGCAATGATTAAGATTCTTGGATACTTACCTCGAAAATGATTTCCATCAACCACAAGCACTAGCCTTAGATGATGACTTGACAGATGGGATACATGGACCCAATGCAAAATAAAATCTTTTGAATCTATCTTCATCCCAGTTATAATGTTAATAACACTTTTTCGATTCATCGCTTTTAATTCAAGGCAACATAGTGGAAACATTCAAAATGATTCTTCATATGAACCACAAACTAAACTAAGTGTCTTTTTTTTTTTTTTTGCCTAATGTGCCTTTGGATAACTGATTGCGGCTCCAAATTCCATTTGATAGTCATCCATATTTCTTTGGGCTTTAAATTGTTATTTAATCGAACATTCTCTAAGAGATACTCCATAATAAGCTTTATTGATGCTTGTGGATGCGATGCACTCAACATTGGGTTTGAACAACAGTGCATTGAATTGTATGTTTGAACTTTGATTTGGGGGCCATTTTCAACAAAAGATGCATGAGTACGCCATGGGCATTCCCAACTTTGCAATGAGAAGTTTCTTTCTTTGTATTTGTTTTTGGTGCACCTCCAAACCAGGGCGTCAAATTAAGATTTAATAATGATGGAGTGTTTGCGCATTTGAATCTCCAGGATCGAATCCGTATATGTGGAGATGAAGTCCCATCACTAACAAACTAATTTGCGGAAGGTTATGTGGTATTGCGACCTACAGTACGTGGCCCTCGGATTCCATGCCACAACCCAAAGCATATTTCAACTTACCAAGATAAACACAAATATCAGGCCGATAATTATAAAATTCACAAGATAATGAGCCAGACAAGTAACCAGGGAGTTTCATTAATATCTATCAATATTTAAAACTCCAAAGTACATTTATACATGTATATAAGCATAAACGGTCGGTTTGTATATAAGCATAAACGGTCGGTTAGACCAATATAATCTAAAATAAACCCAAAACACAATCAATGATAACCCTCCCCAAACTGTGACATATCTCTAATACCTAGCATGCTGTCTAAGTGACATCAGTGGTACTAACATAATTGTAAATATCTGTGGCTCTATAGCCTCATCGCAGTCTAGCTCAAGGGTAAGGGTAAGCCTGCTTGAACATCAAGGTGACCGGGTCAGATACGACGATCTGACAAGAGATTAATAACACTACACATCATACTTGCAGCAATATTGAGTAATAAACACGTCAATAAATTATTTACAGGGCATGAACATGATAACTAGGCATGTTGTGCATAAGAATAGAACAATAAGCATATAAGGATCATGAATAAGAAGGAAATCATGTTAGCATATTGTAACAAGCTAGGTAGCAATCCACGTGGCAGAATTCTCCATCACAGTTGCGCTATGTGACCATGACACAACATGCATGAACATGAAATCACTCCAAGATACGCTGCGTGTCCCAAATGAAGGAAATTATGCTCTTGCCTATGCTACGTGGCCAGAGAGGGAAAAAGGATTCCTCGTAGCTAAAGCCAAAGTATGAACATTGCCTACAAAAAGAGCCCAAGGAAGACCCAGGAGAGAAATATGAAGCCATCTGCAGAGGCATAAATACAAGAATCTAAATCCAACTCTCGACTTGGCCTAACCAAGAGAGGATCGAAGCTCAGTGGTGCCAACATGTGGAATCATGACAAATTGGGGTAACTGGTTGAATGTGACTAAAATCTCAAAATGAGGAGCTATTCCTGACTTGTGTTTCTTATCGTACTTTTATATCAGATCGAGCTTATGAGTGTACTTATGAATAGTCCTCCGGGGTTACAAAGGTACAAAACCATGTCAACTGGGACATAACAAGCGTTTCAAGCGATTTCTAAGAGAAAGTGGGTGAAAATAGTTTTTTGTTGAAAATGAGTTACTTACCTGATTTACATTAAAAATAGAAGCGTAGAAACCCTAAGGTCTGAAAACCATCAGACAACATCCCAACATGGAATTTCGTGCCCCAAAATGGGTAAAATGGTATGAGTTGAATCCGGTGTTTGAGGGTGGACGTAGTGCATCAAGGCAACCATGGCAAATCCTCATAAGACCCTAACCTAAGATCCAGTTGGTTAAGAGTCTTTGGTCGTCACACAAGTACCAAATGTCGTACCCCGTGCTACTCCCAACCTAGATGTCCTATCTAATTCTAGGTACAAAAAGGGTAAGAGGGTATCTAGCATGAACGTGCGTGAGATGAGTGTAGTTTAGAAGAAACGAATAATATAACTTATAAGGAGAAAGAAATATCACCTATCATTTTATTAAGGACCGTCGGTTGTCTTCGGTGGGGTGGAGTACTCATGAAATGCTCTTACACTCATTTTAATGTCTAGACGTCAAGATTTATATCACCTTGGTGCTTAATTTTATAAAGACATCCTTAATCTTTAAACGGTCTACATTCGGTTCATAAACAGTACACCTACACCTCCAAACAAACCCTAAGGGTGTTACATGTTCTAAACTTCTCATATTTGAAGATTGGGTTTGACTTCCAAGTGAGTTTGGGTGGTGGTTCTAAGACATGATCCTACGTTAAAGACTTCTACTTAAGAACTGCATTCATTTTTAGACCTCCAACTGATATATTAGAGGGCTTTTGAATGCCTAAATTTACTGATTTAGAACCCCTAAAAATTGCCTTAAAGGTTGGTGAGAGAGTCTTGATGAAAACAGGGGTGGAAAGCCCCCACAACTAGCTCCCCAAAAGGGAAGCCTGCTGCCTATTTGGTCACTTCAGGAAGGCAATGACCAGCTCCCACTAGTGTCATGCATTTTAGCAAGATTTTCCTTTATTTTTGGGCATCCTTAGATCCATATTTGGTTATTATTTGGAGCATCGAAATGCTTAATTAAACACTCAATTGGACTCCAATCTTACCTTAATTGACTAATCAAAATCAATTACAAAATGTGGGAAAAACCAAAATAATACTTGACTAGCATATGTGAATTAAGAGAAAACTATGCAACACATCATGATAGTGAGATTAATAACTTGCCTCAAGCTTTAATGGTCCAAATCAAGTCTCTAAAACCTTCCAATCAGTTGGAGCCCACCTAGACAAGAAATTCCCCAAAACAACCCTTAAATCAGGAGAAAATATAAAAACTAGTGAAGACTTGGTACAAGGGCTTGCATGTCAAGATTATGGGTCCTCAAGGGCTACTCTTCTATAAACAAAACAAAAGAATGGAGAAGCTTACCTCCACCATGGTTGACAATGAAGATTTGGTTTAGGAAGGGGTTGCCAATCATGGTTTTACATGAAAGTAGGGTCTATGGAGAAAGAGACCCGAGGATAAGAGGTTGGTGGAGTCCAAGTTTCGAGTGGCATGCATTTGGTGGAGATTGGAAGGAGAGAGAGGGAGAAAAAGACGAGAAGTGGTGCTCCCATGGTGCTCAGGAAGTGGCTGGGGCATTCTGGAGTGAGAGGGAGGAACAAATGAGGGAGAAAGAAGAGTGGCGCATACAAAAACATTTGATGTGGGGCCCATAACATAGGTTATATTATTTGGGCTATAACTTGAGATCTGCTGATCGAATCGTGACCCTATAAGAGACAAAAGTCCATAAGATTAAATGAGCATTAAAATGAGCTTAATATTGACATGGTTTGGGAAAGTTGGAATTTTGACCTAATTTTGGGAATTTTGATTGATTTTGGCTTTGATGACCACATTGACGAAAAAAAGGATTTTATGACTCCGAATGAACATGGACAAAACATGGAACTTGAAGAGCATGATTTTATCTATCAAATGAAACTAGAACAAGATTATTTAGAATTTAAAATCACCACTATAATTTTCCAAAAATCATAATTTGGCCATTAAAGCCGCTTAACTTGGCTTGAATGCACTCCAAACTTCCCAAAGCTATTGAAAATGCATTTTAACCCTGAGACTAAGTTAATCTACATATAAAATACTCATAAAAATTGATAATCATAATTAAATTACCCTTTATTAATCCTAATTATGTATAATTATGGCTCAGGTCTTCAGATTCTCCACCCCTTGGAAGATTTTGTTCCTCCAAATGGATAAAACTAATATAAAACCTAATTCGAGCTGTAATCTGAGGTATTTCCATTGGACTTGATCTCTCAATTCACAAGTAGTCCCTTCTAATGGTTGATTTACCAACAACACTATCACCCAATGTATGGTTCTTTGTTCGCATCACATGATCTTTGGTGTCAATGATCTGAAGTGGTTTTTTCTTCATTGATGATGTTTATTCGGTTCTGAATCTGCTTATTCAGTCAATTCCTGGAAAATTCTCAAAAGTCCCTTCCCTCTTTTGACCTTTTCACTTGTCTTGCCAACTCTAATCAGTTTGTGGAATTTGTAAACTTTGGCTTCTTCCTAACAAGCTGGGATCATACATCTTCCATCATATAGTGCTTCAAAGGGGTCATGCTGATACTGGAGTGGAAACTATTCTTGTGGGAAACTTTGCACAATTGTAGATCTATCTCCCACTGATCCTTGAAGTCTAGTACATACGAACTTTAACATATTCTCTAAGGTTTGGATAGTCTATTTTGATGTTCCATCTATTCGTGGATGTATGTTGTATTGAACTTCAATTTAAAATCCATGGTGTCCTAAAGTGTGAACAAAATCTAGAAATGAATCCACTACCTTTAACTGATTCTATAGACACCATGGTGTCGTGGGGTCTATCTATCTTTCTATGAACAACTCCACCAACGGTAGTATGTGCTATTGTTTCCCAATCTTCATTGGTCTAGAATAATCTAACTTAGTGAGGCAGTCGATGATAACTCACATTGCATTGTTACTCTTCTAGGCCCTTGGCAATCCCGAGATGAAAACCCTAGTGATGTGTTGCCATTTTCACTTAGGTGTGCACAATAACTGAAACAATCCCAGTGGCTTCTGATGGTCTGCTTCGATCTGCTGTCATGTGAAGCATCGCCATAAAACCTTCCACCTCTCACGCTTCATGTTATTCCACAAAAATCTGACCATCAAATTCCCACACATTTTGGTAATGCCTTGGTGCATGGTGTACTTGGTATGGTGTGCTTCCTTCATGATCTCATCCTTCAAGTTGTCCACACTTGGCATGCATAATCTTTCTTGGAAGTACAAAACTCCATTTGCCATTTTAAGGTCAAGCCTATCTACTAAGTGCTTAATAACTCCGACTCAACCTGAACCATTTAGCTACTTATCCTTGATTTCCCGAATTGTTGTTGACTCTGACACTGACACACTGGCTAGCATCACACCCTTTATGATATGCTAACATCCAAGTCTAAACCCATTCGATCACAACCCATTTTACTCATACACTGGCCACTATGACTGATTTTTTGCTAAATGCACTGCAACCACACTGACCTTGCTTGGATGATACCTGATAAGAAAATCAAGGTCTTTTAGATACTCTATCCACTTGCTTTGTCTTAGGTTCGGATCCTTATTGGAGACCTAATACTGTAAAATTTTGTCATTTGAATGGACTTCAAACTTCTTTTTTAGAGGTAATGACACCACATCTTCAGTGTAACCACAACTAAAGCCAGTTATATGTCATGCATAGCTTAGATTTTCTCATGATCTTCTAATTGTCCTTGTCCATATACGACAATCTAGCCATCCTACATCAAAACACAACCCAGTCCAAATGTAGATGTGTTTATGAAGTCCCAAAATTTCCATTGCTTGTCGATAGAGTGAGAATCGGGTTGGAGTGAATCATTGCTTTGGCTTTTGGAAACTTCTTTCACATGCCTCTAACCCTACAAATGATGCACGTTTCCTTGTCAACTTGGTTAATAGTGCTGGAATGGATGAAAATCCCCTGACAAATCTGTGGTGATAGTCTCCCAAACCAAGAATACTTTGGGTTTCTAACACATTTTTCAACCTCTCCCAACTAACAATTGCTTCTATCCTGATTGAATCCACTAGCAAATCTTCCTTAGAGTTGACGTGACCCAAAATACGGCATTATTTTACTAAATTTCACACTTGTAAAGTTTGGCAATCAACTAATTCCTTCTCAAATGTTGTTGCAAACTCCTCATCATGTTGCACATGATATTCATAATGCTTCAAATGATCTTCTCTAGTTGTTAAGTATGATAAAATCTCATCTAAAGTACACAAACAACAGGGGTTTCCACCACCCCTTAGGACTATTTATCTTCCTAGCTAAATGCCACACATCTTCACATTCAATTTATGAATTCCTCTACCTTTACCATTGAGATCACCCACATTTGACCTTAATCTTAATTCCCTTAGAATAACTTCCATTGGTGTGCCCTCCATTTTGAAAGTAAATAGCTTGTTCTGACATCTATTTACTTGCCTCTACTATTCTAACATCAACTGCATGATCTGCTAGGGGCGAAGTGTTTGGTATGGGCTACTGGTTTCTCTGGATCTTGATGGTTTACACAATTGGGACTAGTTAGGAAAAATGGGTTCCTTACGGGGGCAGTATTTTGCTCATAAGAGGTGTTATTATTCTTATCAAATAAAGATTTTGTAGTTACTCCCCCATAAACATACATTATCTAGCACATTTAATGTATCCTCACAACGCGTCATAAAGTTTCTACATTGTTTTGTTTGCTAGAAACTTGCACGCTCTAATACCAAGCTATAGCACCCCCAAATCGGGGTCGAATTAAGAATTGATATTGATGGGGTGTTTGTATATTTGTATCTCTAGTATTGAATCCGCGAGTGTGAGGATTAAGTCCCGTCACTAACAAACTAATTTGCAGAAGCTTATGTGATATTGCAATTTGAAGTCCATGGCCCTTGGATTCCGTGCTGCAACCCGAAGCATATTCCATACTTACCAAGATAAGCATAAATCTCAAGGTGGTGATTAAGAAATTCACACGATAATGAGCCGGACAAGTAACCAAGGAGTTTCATTAATATCTTTTAATATTTAAAATTCCAAGGTACATTTATATGTGTATAAACATAAACGGTCGGTTAGACCAGTATAACCTAAAATAAACCCAAAACACAATTAATGATAACCCTCCCCAAGCTATGACAAATCTCTGATACTTAGCATGATGTCTAAGTGACATTAGTGGTACTAACATTATCGTAAATACCCGTGGCTCCATAGCCTCATCTCACTTCAGCTTAAGGGCAAGGGTGAGCATGCCTGAACATTAAGGTGATCAAGTTAGACACAACGATCTTGCAATAGATTAAAAACACTACACAACATACTTGTAGCAATATTGAGTAATAAACATGTTAATAGATTATATAGAGGGCATGAGCATCATAACTAGCATGTTGTGCATAATAATAGAACAATAAGCATGTAAGGATCATGAATACAAAGGAAATCATGCTGGTATACTATAAAAAGCTAGTTGGCAATCCACGTGGCTAAATTCTCCATCGCAGTTTCACTGTGTGACTATGACACAACATGCATGAACAGGAGATTCACTCTAGGATGCGCTGTGTGTCCCGAGTGAAGGAAAATCTACTCACGGCTGCACTGCAAGGCTAGAGAGCAAAAAGAGATTCCTTACAGCTAAAGCCACAACGTGAAAATTGCCCCTAACATGAGCCCAAGGGACCCAAGAGAGAAACATGAAGCCATCTATAGATGCATAAATACAAGAATCTAAATTCAACTCTTGACTTGGGTTAACTAAAAGAGGATTGAAGCTTAGTGGTGCTGAGCGTGGAATCATGACAAGTCTAGGTAAATGGCTAAACGTGACTAAAATCTCAAAATGAGGAGCTATTCTTGACTTGCATTCCATATCGTACTTTCATATCATATCAAGCTTATGAACATACTTATGGATAGTCCTCCAGGGTCACAAGGGTACAAAACCTGTAAACTGGGACATAATAAGTGTTCTAAGCGTTTTTCAAAAGAAAGTAGGTACAAATAGTCCTTTTCATTGAAAATGGTTTACTTACTAAATTTACATTGAAAATAGAAGTGTAGAAACCCTAAGGTCTGCAAACTGTAGGACAACATCCCGACATGGAAGTTCATGTGCTGAAATGGGCAAAAAGGAACAAGTTGAATCTGGTGTCTAACGGTGGACGCAGTGCATCAAGGCAACCCTTACTAATCGTCAAAACACCCTAACCTCACTTCTAGTCAGTTAAGTACCTCCAATCGTGACATAAGTACCTGATGTCATACCCCATAGGACTCCCAACCTAACCATCCCGTCTAAGTTTGGGTATGAAGAGAGTAGCTTGCATGAATGTGCATGACAAGAGTGAAGAGGAAATGGACAATACAACTTATAAGGAGAAAGGAATACCTCCTATAATTTTATAAAGGTTTGTGGGCTATCTTCAACAGGGTGCAATGCTCACGAAATACTCTTACACTCATTTTAAGGTTCAGATGTCAGGATTTGTAACACCTTTGTGCCCAATCATGTATGACATTCTTAATCCTTAGATGGTCTACGTTCAGTTGAAATAGAATACAGCTGCACCTTCGAAGAAACCTAAGGGTGTTATATGTTCCAAACTTCTCATATTTGAAATACGGGTTCAAGTTCCAAGTGAGTCCAGGTGGTGGTTCTAAGACATGAACCTAAGGTAAGGAATTCTACTTGAGAATTGCATTCATTTTTAGACCACCAATTGATATATTAGAAGGGCATTGGAATGCCTAAATTTAATAATTTAGAACCCCTAAGGATTGTCTTAAATGTTGGTGTGAGAGTCTAGATGAAAACAGGGGTTGAAAGCTCCCACAACTAGCTTCCCAAAAGGGGAGCCTGCAGCCTATTTGGTCACTTTGGAAAGGCAATGACTAGGCCTTCCTTAGTGTCATGCGCTTCAGCTGGATTCCCCCCTGTTTTTGGGCATACTTGGATCAATATTTAATCATTTTTTGGAGCATCAAAATACTTAATTAAACACTCAATTGGGCTCCAATCTTACATGAATTGACTAATCAAAATTAATTACAAAATGAGGGAAAAACTAAGATAATACATGACTAGTATATGTGAATCAGGAAAAAACTATGCAACACATCATGATAGTGAGATTAATCACTTGCCTCAAGCTTCAATGGTCTAAATCAAGTCTCTAAAACCTTCCAATCAGCTAACCCACCTAGACAAGAATATCCCCAAAAACAACCCTTAAATCAAGAGAAAATAGATAAACTAGTGAAGACTTGGAACAAGGGCTTGCATGTCTGGATTATGGGTCCTTAAGGGTTGCTCTTTTGTAAACTAGAAGAAAGAATAGTGCCAATCAAGATTTAACATGGAAATAGGGTCTGTGGAAAGAAACCCGAGTATAAGAGGTTGCTGGAGTCCAATCTTCGAGTGGCTTGAATTTGGTGAAGATTGGAAGGAGAGAGGGGGAGAAAAAGACGAGAAAACATGCTACCATGGTGGTCGGGGCATACCTAGGGTATTCTAGAACGAGAGGGAGGAAGAAATGAGGGAGAAACAAGAGTGAGGCATATATAAACAATTGATATGGGGCCTACAACTTAAGTTATATTGTTTGGGCTATAACTTGAGATTTGTTGATCGAATCATGACCCTGTAAGAGAAAAAAGTCCATAAAAGTAAATGAGCTTTATAATGAACCCTTTATTAAGTTTTTTTTTGGAAAGTTGGAATTTTGACTTGATTTTGGGAATTTTGGCCGAGTTTGGCTTAGATGACTGAATTGACGAAAAGAAGGGTTTTATGACTCCGAATGGACTTTGAAAAAACATGAAACTTGAATAGAATGGTTTTATCTATCAAATGAAGCTAGAACAAGATTTCCCAAAATTTACAATCACCCCTATAACTTTTCAAAAATCACAATTTGGCCCCTAAAGTCGCTTGACTTGGCCCAAATGCACTCCAAACTTTCCAAAGCTATTGAAAATGCATTTTAACTTAGAAACTAAGTTCGCCCACATATAAAACACCCATAAAAATTTAAAATTATAATTAATTATCCTTAATTAATCCTAATTACATATAATTATGGGTCAGGTCATTACATTCTCCACCCTTGGAACATTTGGTCCACCAAATAGATAATACTAATTCAAAAGTAATTCGAGCAGTAATCTGAGGTATTTCCATTGGACTTGGTCTCTCAATTCACAAGAAGTCCCTTCTGATGTCTGATTTGCCTACAACATTATCACCCACTGGATGGTTCTTTATCTGCATCACTTGATCTTTAGTGTCAATGATTTGCAGTGGCCTTTTTTTTTATTTGTTGATGATGTCTGTTCAGATTTGAATATGCTCATTTTGTTGATTCCTGGAAATTCTCAAATGTTTCTTCCCTCTTTCTACCTTTTCACTTGTCTTGCCAACTCTAATCGGTCTATGGAATTTGTGGACTTTGGCTTCTTCCCAATAGGCTGGCATCCTACATCTTCCATCAGATAGTGCATCAAAAAGGTCATGCTAATACCAAAGTGGAAACTATTCTCGTGGGCAACTTCGCATAATTGTATATCTATCTCCCACTAATCCTTGAAGTCTAGTACATATGCTCCCTAACATATCTTCTAAGGTTTAGATAGTCCGTTTTGATTTTCCATCTATTCGTGGATGGTATGCTGTACTGAGCTTCAATTTAGAACCCATGGCTTCATGAAGTGTGAACAAAATGTAGAGATGAACTTGCCACCTTTGACTGATACTATAGATACCATGATGTCATGTGGTCTATCTATCTCTCTATGTACAATGCTACCAACGGTAATATGTGCCTTTGCTTCCCTGTTTTCATTGGTCTGGAATCAGCAAACTTAGTGAGGCAGTCGATGATAACTCAAATTGCATTGTTACCTTTATAGGCCCTCAGCAATCTTGAGATAAAAACCTTGGTGATGTACTGCCATTTCCACTCAGGTGTACACAATGACTTAAACAATCTTGCTGGCTTTTCATGGTCTACTTTGATTTACTAGCATGTGGCACACCATAGCATAAAACCTTCCACCTCTCACACTTCGTGTTATTCCACAAAAATATGACCATCAAATTCCCACACATGTTGGTATCACCTGGATGCAAGGTGTACTTGGTATGGTGTGCTTCCTTCACGATTTGATCCTTTAAATTGTCCACAGTTGGCATACAAAATCTATCACGGAAGTATAGAAATCCATCTACCATTTTTAGGTCTGGCCTGTCTGCTAAGTACTCAACAAGTCTAGCGTAGCTTGGACCATTCAACTGCTTATCCTTGATTTCCTGAATTATTGTAGACTCTGACATTGACACTGACACACTGGCTAACATCACACCTTTCATGATAGGCTAACATCCAAGTCTAAACCCATTCCATCACAACCCATTTTGCTCACACACTAGCCATGATGACTAAATTTCTGCTGAATGCATCTACAACCACACTAACCTTGCTCAGATGATACCTAATAGGAAAATCAAGATCTTTTAGATACTCTATCCACCAGCCTTCTTTTAAGGTTCAAATCCCTCTTGGAGAACAACTATTCCAAAATTTTGTCATCTGAATGGACTTCAAGCTTCTCTTTGTAGAGGTAATGACGGCACATCTTCAGTGCAAACACAACTGAAGCCAATTGTAAGTTGTGCATAGCATAGATTTTCTCATGATCTTCTAATTATCCTTGTCCATACATAGCAATCTAGCCATACAACATCAAAACACAACCCAATCCAATTGTAGATGTATTGGTGTAGTCCCAAAATCTCCATTTCTTGTTAGTAGAGTGAGAATCGGGTTGGAGTGAATCGTTGCTTTGGCAATTGGAAACTTTTTTCACATGCCTCTAACCCTACAAATGATGCACTTTTCCTTGTCAACTTGGTTAATAGTGCTGTAATGAATGGAAATTCCCTAATATATCTGTGGTGATAGCTTGCCAAAACGAGAATGCTTTGGGTTTCTGACCCATTTTTTAGCCTTTCTCAGCTAACAATTGCTTTTATCCTGATTGAATCCACTTGCAAACCTTCCTTAGATGTGATATGAGACACAATGAAGCATGATTTAACTAAATTTCACACTTGTAAAGCTTAGTAATCAACTAATTCCTTCTTAAATGTTGTCACGAAGTCTTCATGATGTTGCACAATAGGGGCTTCCTTCACCCCTTAGGACTGTTTATCTTCCTAGATAAATGCGACAAATCTTCACACTCAATTTATGAAATTCCCCTACATTTATTGTTGAAATGACCCCATAGTCTTAATTCCCTTAGAAGAACTTCCATTGGTGTGCCCTCCATTTTGAAAGTAAATAGCTTGTTCTGACTTTTATTTACTTGCCTCTACTATTTTAACATCAACTGCATGATTTGTTGGGGGTAAATTGTTTGGTATGGGTACTGGTTTCTCTGGATCTTGATGGTTTGCATGGTCAGGTCTAGTTAGGGAATGTTAGGTTCCTTACAGGGTGTTATTTTTCTCAAAAAAAGTGTTATTATTCTTATCAAATAAAAATATAGTAGCTACTCCCCCATAAAGATACGTTATCTAGCACATTTAACATATCCTCACAACATGTCACAAAGTTTCTCCATTGTTTTATTTCCTTGAAACTTTTCCGCTCTGATACCAGTCTATCATGCCCCCAAATTGGGGTGTCAAATTAAAATTAAATAATGATCGGTGTTTGCGTGTTTGAATCTCCAAGATAGAATCTGCGTGTGTGAGGATGAAGCCCCATCACTAACAATTTAAATCGTGGAAGCTTATGTGGTATTGCAACCTGAAGTTAGTGGCCCTTGGATTCAATGCCGCAACCCAAAGCATATTCCATACTTACTAAGTTAAACTTAAATCTTAGGTTGGTAATTATAAAATTCACAAGATAATGAGCTAGACATGTAGCTAGAGAGTTTTGTTAATATCTTTCAATACTTAAAATTCCAAGGTGCATTTATACATGCATATAAACATAAACAGTCAGTTAGACTAGTATAACCTAAAATAAACCCAAAACACGATCAATGATAACCCTCCCCAAACTATGACGTATCTTTAATACCTGGCATGGTGCCTAGGAGACATCAGTGGTACTAACATAATCGTAAATGCCCATGGCTCCATAGCCTCTTTGCACTCCAGCTCAAGGGTAAGGGTGAGCATACCAGAACATCAAGGTGATTGGGTCAGACTAGCACGAGATTGATAGCACTACACAACATACTTGCAGCAATATTGAGTAATAAACATGTTAATTGATTATTTAGAGGGCATGAACATGATAACTAGGCATGTTGTGCATAATAATAGAACCATAAGCATGTAAGGATCATGAATAAGAAGGAAACCTTGCTGGCATTTTGTAACAAACTAGTTGGCAATCCACATTACTAAATTCTCCATCACGGTTTTGTTGCGTGACCGTGATGCATCATGCACGAGCATGAAATTCACTCCAGGATGCGCTGCGTGTCTCGAGTGAAGGAAAATCTGCTCTCGTTTGCACGGTATGGCTAAAGAGCAAAAAAAGATTCCTTGCAGCTAAAGAGGGAGCATGAAAATTGCCCCTAACGAGTGCCCAAGTGAGACCCAAGAGAGAAACATTAATACATCTGTAGAGGAGTAATATAAGAATCTAAATCCAACTGTCGACTTGGCCTAACCAAGAGAGGATCGAAGCTCAGTGGTGCCAACACGTGGAATCATGACAAATAGGGGTAACTAGCTGAATGTGACTACAATCTTGAAATGAGGAGCTATTCATGACTTGCATTTCATATTATACTTTCATATCATATCAAGCTTATGAACATACTTATGAATAGCCCTCCGGGGTTACAAAGGTAGAAAACCATGTAAACTAGAACATAACAAGCATTTCGAGCGATTTTCAAGAAAAAGTAGGTGAAAACAGTCCTTTTTCTTTGAAAATGGGTCACTTACAAGATTTACACTGAAAATAGAAGCATAAAGACTCTAAGGTCTGAAAACAGTCGGACAACATCCCAACATGGAATTTCAGGCCCCGAAATGGGTAGAAAGGCAAGAGTTGAATCCGGAGTCCGAGGGTGGATGCAGTGCATCAAGGCAACCCTTGCTAATCCTTAAAAACACCCTAACCTAGCATCAAGTTAGTTAAGGTCTCTAGTCAGGACACAAGGGTCGGACGTCGTACCCCGCACGACTCCCAACCAAACCATCCTGTCTAAGTTTGGGTACGAAGAGGGTAAGAAGGTATCTAGCGTGAATGTCAGTGACATGACTGTAGTTCAGAGGAAAGAGACAATATAAATCACAAGGAGCAAGGAATATCACCTATCATTTTATTAAGGTCCGTGGGTAGCCTTCAATAAGGTGGAGTGCTCATGAAACACTCTTACACATATTTTGAGACCTGAATCTCTGGATTTGTATCACCTTGGTGCCCAATCATGTAAAGACGTCCTTAATCCTTAAATGGTCTACGTTCGCTTCATAAATAGTACACCTGCAACTCCCAACAAACTTTAAGGGTGTTATATGTTCCAACTTCTCATATTTGAAGATCGGGTCCGATTTCTAAATGAATTTGGGTGGTGGTTTTAAGACATGATCCTAAGTTAGGGAATTCCACTTGAGAATTGCATTCATTTTTAGACCACTAATTGCTATATTAGAGGGGCATTGGAATGCCTAAATTTAATGATTTAGAACCCCTAAGGATTGTCTTAAAAGTTAGTGAGAGTTCAGATGAAAACTGGGGTGGAAAGCCCCCACAACTAGCTCCCAAAGGGGAGCTTGCAACCTATTTGGTCATTTGGTCACTTCGGGAAGGCATTAACCAGCGCCCCCCCCCCCCCCCCCCTTCTTAGTGTCATGCGTTTCAGCCGGATACTCACCTATTTTTGGGCATACTTGGATCCATACTTGATCATTATTTAGAGCATCAATATACTTAATTGAACAATCAATTGGGCTCCAAGATTACCTTGATTGACTGATCAAAATCAGTTATAAAATGAGGGAAAAATTAAGATAATACATGACTAGTACATGTGAATCATTAGAAAACTATGCAACACATATGATAGTGAGATTAATCAGTTGCCTCAAGCTTCAATAGTCCAAATCAAGTCTCTAAAACCTTCCAATCAGCCAAACCCCCCTAGGCAAGAAATTCCCGAAAAATAGCCCTTAAATCAAGAGAAAATTGAAAAACTAGCGAAGACTTTGAATAAGGGATTGCCTGTCAGGATTGTGAGTCCTCAAGGGTTGATTTTCTATAAACTAAAAGAAAGAATGGAGAAGCTTACCTCTACCATGGCTGATGATGAATATTTTGTCCAACGAAGGGGTTGCCAATCATGGTTTTACACGAAAATTTGTCTATGGAGAGAGAAACCCAATGATAAGAGGCTAGTGGAGTCTAATCTTCGAGTGGCTTGCATCTGGTGGAGATTAGAAGGAGAGAGAGGGAGAAAAAGAGGAGAAGAGGTGTTGCCATGGTGCTTGGGACATGGTTGGGGCATTCTAGAATGAAAGGGAGGAAGAAAAAGGAGTGGGGCATACATAAACAGTTGATGTGGAGCCCACAACTTAAGTTATATTTTTTGGACTATCACTTGAGATCTTTTGATCAAATCATGACTTTGTAAGACAAAAGTCCATAAAATTACATGAACTTTCCAATGAACCCATTATTGACATGGTTTAAGAAAGTTGTAATTTTGACTAGATATTGGGAATAATGACCGATTTTGGCTTAGTTGACCAAATTGACATAAAGAAGGGTTTTATGACTCTGAATGGCCTCGAACAAAACATGAGACTTGAAGAGCATGATTTTATCTATCAAATGAAGCTAAAACAAAAATTTTTAGAATTTACAATTACCCCCATACAATTTTCCAAAAATCATAATTTGGCCTCTAACTTCGCTAGACTTGGCCCAAACGCACTCCAAACTTCCCAAAGCTATTGAAAATGCATTTTAACCCCAAAATTATGTTGGTCCACATATAAAACACCCATAAAAATTGATAATAATAATTAATTAACCTTAACTAATCCTAATTACATATAATTATGGGTTGTGTCTTTGTAGTTTTTATATGATGGAGTGTAAAGTTGTATATTGCAAATCTTGCTAGAAAGTTTCTAAAATGTTCACGATCAGAGAATTCATGACCAATCCATGTCTCTCTAGCATAATCATGGCCAATATCCATATCAAAATCAATGGGGCTCACATCATCCTCAAACTATATAATTGTTGCTTTAACATTTTACTTCTCACTTGAGCGGTTAGGAATGCGGCAAGGAATATGGCCATTTGAACTACAACTATAGTTCTTCCTCTTATTATTTTCAGAGTTCAAAATTAACTTGTCAGTTGATTGTTTGGGAGCATACCACTTCTCAACAGAGTAATGGAAAATGGCCAAGCATTTGGCTGCTTGAATTGCTACACAAACTCATATTTCTAGCAGACTCATTATAGATGTCATCCTCACTTCTCTCACTTTCTCAATCTTCAGCATAATCTAATTCTTTTTGAGAGAAAGTGAATCTCATTATCATCACCAATGTTGGGGACGAGAACTGGTCCTTTATCTTCAGGAACACTAACTTATTCGGTTCGAAGTTTCGAATTGGCCCATTTCATTTATTATGTCAAGGACAGGAACTGCTCTTTTATCTTCATGAACAAGTTGACTTGTCGCAAGACATTTCCCCATAAAGAGACTTGGCACACTTATTTGTACCCTAAAACAAATACGCATACTAGATTAGAATTGAATAAAATGAATTCATATAACATAATACATTAATTTGATTATCATTTAAAACTTACCTTGATTGTACTTCATTTATATTTCTAACATTTGAATTTCCTCTAACAATGTACAAAAAGGTTCCATTCATATTATCAACACATAAATCCAATATGCACTAGATATCATCATTACCTTCGATGCATATCAGAGAAAGCATATATATGACCATTATGATGTACATAATTAATCCTTATTTTCTCTCTATTGGTATTCCAATTTGATGACTCAATAGTAATTTTTTAAAGCAACATATGTTATATCCTTTCAATACACCTCATTCTCTTTGAACCACCTTTGTAAATAGGATGAATAAGATCGAATTTGAATGCACCATTGGAATGCAATATGAATATTAACTTACCACTTGACATCTTGTTTATAATGAAGAATATTAGTTTATATTCAAACCTTAATAATTATACGTACTATGCATAACATACAAGTTAGATTTGAAAGACCTATATTAATCAAGGGCTTAGTTTAATCAAAATTGTCAGTTATATTCCAAGATAATAGTGTGGCGCATGACATGGTAGGGTACTTTAGATTAGAAGTCAATAGTATGAGTTTATGATAAAACTCTAATAATACAATAAAAAAATCTTAACAAATTATTCAAATGTTCTATGAATCAAAGATTAACACATCCCAAAACACTATAGTAACTACTTGGTTTAGGGCTTAATACATAACAATTAGACATTAGATCAGCTAGATATCCATGTTTTAGAAGCCATAATGGAGTACAAACCTAAAGCGTATGTGTTAGCACTAGAGCTGTAGTCAGTCTATTCTTTAACTCCTGAAAGCCAGCCTCCTACTCCTCATTCCATATAAAAGGTATAGCTTTTCATGTTAACTTCATCAATGGTGCTCCAGTCATAGAAAATCCTTTCACGAACCTCCTGTAGTAATCGGCCAAACCCAAGAATCTACGGACTTCAGAAACTGACGTAGGACTTTGCCACTTGACCACTGCTTCTATCTTTGCTGGATCCACTGCTAAGCCTTCCTTGTTGATAATATGGCCAAGAAAGCCACCTGCTCCAGCCAAAATTCACACTTGCTCAATTTGGTGTAAAGTTAATGATTCCTCAATGTTTGTGGTGCCGTCCTCAAATGCTGCTCATGCTCCTCTTTAGACTTGGAATAAACCGACACATTATCTATAAACACGACCATAAACTGATCAAGAAATGGAGTGAAGATCTTGTTCATCAATGCCATGAAGACTCCTGCAGCATTTGTCAATCCAAAAGGTATCACTTGAAACTCATAATGGCCATATCTAGTCTTGAATGCTGTATTCGAATGTCTTGCTCTCTAACCCTAAGTAGATTCTGATAGCCTGATCTCAAATCAATCTTCGAAAAAATTCAGCTCCCTGAAGTTGATCAAATAACTCATCGATCCTTGGGAGTGGATATTTATTCTTGATCATGACCTGATTCAATTTTTTGTAATCAATGCACATTCTCATGGAACCGTTTTTCTTCTTCACAAAGAGTTCTGGTGCTTCCTGTGGTGACACATTAGGCGTTATAAAGCCTTTATCCAACAAGTCTTGCAACTGAATTTTCAATTCCCTCAGTTCTACTGGTGCCATTCTAAATGAAGCTTGTGAGATCGACACTATCCTCGGAACTAGCTCGATTGTGAAGTCAACCTCTCTAATCAGTGGTAAGTCTGGAATCTCCTCTAGAAAGACATTCAGGAGCTTAGGAGCTACTAGTATCTTGGATACATCCTCCACCTCAGTGGACTATTTATCATTCATGATAAATGCCAAGTATCATTCACAACCACTCCTCAACAAACTATCTACCCTCAAGGCTAATATACTACTCGTATGTATTTGTCTGTGCTGCCCAACAAACTGGACACTATCTAAATTAACCTGCAACTTCATTGTCTTGTGATAACAATTCAATACCACTCAATACATAGATAACCAATCCATGCCTAATATGACGTCAAAGTCATTCATCGTGAGGATAATATGGTCTGCAAATAAAACAAACTCTCTTATCTGACCTTAGGTACCACCTATCAAACCAATGCTACAAAGCAAATGTATAAACTTTACAAAAAATAAGTAAATTCCATTTAATGAAAAATTGGAATCCTCACACACATCCTATTGTTTCTATCCATTTTTTTATTTCCTAGAAACATGCAAAGCTTTGATACCAACTATCACGATCCCAATATTTAAACCTGGGTTTCATGAGATTAGGGCCAATTAAAAAATTTTCCTATAATCATCCCGACACGTAGCTCCTAATCAATCCCCCACAGGATCTTTAGTCCGCGGTGAGTTTAACATTTCACCCCACTGGAACTCGACACTTTGCTCAATCGTTTGTAGCAGTTCACCCTCCTCCGCCACCTCGGGGTAGTTGGACCTGGTGCCTATGCACCAAATACTACAACATCAGTCTACAACAGTAAATGGCAAGTGAATAAACATAAACCATAATAATATACAATGTCAAAATGTAATAAAGATATATATGATCATAAGAGTGATAAACAATGAAGGCATAAGAAAAAATGGAATCCTAATCCACAGCTATACAAACATGCACAATCACATAAGTCAAATATCCGAGTAAAACCAGGCCCAGAATACGGTGGCCTAATCCGTCTTTGAAAGCTAGGCAACCTATCCATATACGGTGGACCAATCCGCCTTAGGTACATCACACCCAATCCAGAGTCATAGAGCACAAGGCTCCATCCAGAACGGTTAGTCAGTCTGCCTTACGGTGCATCATACCCCATCCAGAATCATAGGGGACATCTGTACGATACTAATACCGATCTGCAATCGTCCAGAAAACCCCGATCCCACACAACACATAGATAGGCCGACTTAGTAGTGTGCTGACAAAGGTTCCTAAATCAAATGTAAAGGGCTGGCTAAATCCATACATCATCATCATCATCATCAAAACCTTATCCCAACTATGTTGGGGTCAGCTACCTGAATTCTATTTCTTTATTTTGTTTTATTTTGAGCCAAATCCTTATACAAGTTAAACTTCTTCAAATCTGATTTAGTGACCGCCATCAATGTTTTCTTCGGCCTACCCCTACCTCTTGATGGGCCATCCACTTAGATAGCAAAACTTTTTCTCACCGGTCCCATTACTAGCATATGCTCAACATGCCCTGGCTAAATCCATACATACCATACAAATATTGAGGTATTACTCCACAACATAATTCGGTCCACAACTATAAATTCATACCCACAATGAGTAGTCCTCCCGTATTCCAAACATCAAGCCAAGCCTCAACATAGTCCACATAATGCAAATATAGGGTATAGTAGCTAAAGAGTTATAAACAATGTAATAACAATGCAAAGTATGCAAACTCAGAGGCCAAGGAGGAATTACAAGCCATCCTAGCTCAATGATGGCAATTTGTGTACTCGACAACTCTACTCAAACTCCGAGTGATGTATGGTTGGGTAATTAATTTCATTTAGGTCATAAGGGTACATAGCCCAGGTCCAGCATCAACCGAGTTCGGCTAATTTGTAAATTGGACACAAATCATACCATCTATGAGAGGTACATTTGCTCCCCAATAACCCTCATAATAAGTCCTCAAAATTCCCCCAATATGTATGTAAAAGGGCCCCATAAATAGTCCCACAATCTGCCCACACTTAGGCCTCCATCACCATATAATAATCCCAATAAAAATGGAGTTTCCATCCCCCTTATTCTTTTCACACTTCTTAACCTGCAGAAAATTGGTATCTCACCCCATCACTTAGCACATTCAAATCACGTCCAACACCCATCAATCCATCACATACATTACCACACCTAAATCTCGCATTTTTAACATCAAACCCAAAATGAGCAAAGCAGTGTACAAATGACAAATAGAATGCTAGAATCAATCAAATATACATCCACATCATCAATGTAATATGTTAATCCACTTGCCTTTCATGGAAAAAGTAAAATAGGTATTCCCTAGCTCACTAAAGAGACCCAAAGAACCTCAAACTCAAGTAAATCTAAACCCAACTCAAATCAAACATACAAAAACAATTAAGAGAAGCTAATGAGCATGCCAAGATCTATTTTAAATTAAAACTCTAAATGACCAAGTTTATGAGGGAGGAAAACCTTACCTAGGGTTCTTTGGATGGGAAAAAAACTTGAGGAGGCTTGAAGAGGAAGATGGAGGGAGAAAAGGAACCTCCGGCGGTGACGGTAGGCATGGATTCCAGCGGCGGCAGTAGGGAGGTAGAAAATGGGGTAAAAGGAAAGAGGAAAACAAAAAAAGAAGGAAAGAAAGGAAGAGGGGATGGGTGGTAGCAATGGTCACAGGAAAAAGGGTGGAGTTCGGATCCTTAGATGGCTGAGAGAAGAGAGATCACAAGTAAAGAAAGAGAATAAGAAAACCCAGAATGGCTGGGGCGGTCTCTGTGAAAGGTAAATGAGCGATGAGAGTAAAGAGAGATAGAAGAAGATAAGTGAGAAAAGAAAGAAAGAGAGATAAAAGAGAGAAAGAGTCATCCCTAGAACAGGCAAAAATGAGTGAGGGAGTGAGGGGAGTTAGGGAAATGGGTTGGGGTTTGAGAAATTTACAAAACTACCATTCATTTAATAACTTGGCTAAAACTTGTTTTGTCCATAACTTGTGAACCAGAGGTCAGATTGAGTCACCATAAGCACCACCGTTCATGAAATAAAATAAGCTTTCCAATGACTATACTTTTGGTAAGGTCTCAAGGAAGAGAAATTTTGGCCTATTTTCATGCGTTTTTGGATATTTTTCCATAAAAGGCTTAATTTTAGAAAATGAGGTATTTGGTATAGAAGTTATGTTTGGATCAATCAGGGTAGTCGGATAAGGTTAAGGGAATTAGGACAGCTACCTAATAAGCCAAAACCTCACAAATTGAAAAACCACGAAAAAACCCTGTACACTTCCCAAAATTGCTAGCTACCACTTACTAAGCTTAGACAGACTTGAAACCCAATGCAACTACGCGCACACAATCCTAATGCTAAAGAGGACACGTTTAGACTCTAAGGCTTATTTAGCTATAGTATAATCTAGTCTTTAATAAAAATATAATTAAGGTGTGGAACATGATAAGTCCTTAAAAATGTATATTTTCATAGATACTTTGATTTTTTTTAAGGACTTATTGACTTAAAAAAAGCCTCATTTATATTGAAATCATGGTTTTGTATATTTTTACATCATTGTACTGCATCATGCATAATTTACTAACAATAATCATTTTTGTTTAAATTCATGAAACCTGCCATTTTGAGGATTCTATTTTTAGAAAGTTTTGTCAAAAATGGTTACACGAAATGATAATATCTTTCAACATCATTAATTAATCTAAGTCAAATCATATCCAATGATGTGCTTACATGCTATAATTTCATGAGGGATGGATCCACATTCATGCATTATTGACTCATGGTCAAAATTGTTCTTTTTAAATGAAATGTCATTGTTTGTTTATAGGTTCTTAAAGAAAGGGGTCCTGCTCTCCAATTGTTGCAAGAATTCAAAATTGATGCAAGAAAAGAAAGCCAAGGTGGAGAGAATTCAAGGAAA